>JAFVLL020037414.1:0-126536 GCA_021397915.2 Tor tambroides | reverse complement strand
TGTTGATTGGAAATTCTTAATTATTGCCCTGATGGTGGAAATGGGAATTTTCACTGCTCCAGCTCTTTTCTTAAAGCCACTTCACTAATTTGTGAAGCTCAATTATCTTTTGCTGCACATCAGAAATATATTATTTGGTTTTTCTCATTGTGATGGATGATTAAGGGAATTTGGGCTTTGTTTTCCCTCCTATTTATATTTCTGTGAAACAGGAAGCCATGGCTGGATAATTTCATGTTCATAATCACCCTGGAGTGCTCAGAATTGTGAATATGAATGGGAATATACTTCAGAGATATTTTACTCATAAGAATTTCTAGGGGTACCAATAATTGTGTTCAACGTGTATTTGAGAAAAACATTTATTTCATAATGAGATTTTCCCCCATTTTCAATTGTTGTAGTTCAGTGAAAGGTTCGATTTTTGTGATTTTTTAAAATAAAAGATCAAAAGGATTAATAATGCAGGTTTATTTTCAGAGGCTTCTTTGATCATATTTACCAAGGGTGCCAATAATTCTGACCATGACTTTTTTTTTTCTTTTTTTTTTTTTTGAGAGAGAGAACTAAGCTAAAAGTAATTGACAAATAATGAGACTTTCTGCTTAAATGAGCATTTATGTTTTATTTCACCATTGTCCATAAAATGAAATTTTATTAATTAAATATAATACATTTAAATAAATTAAATGCAACTTTGTATAGATGACATTTCAAATACAGGTTATTAATATCATCTAAAGTTTCTGGAAATACATATTGTGTATGTGTTTGTGCATTACTCCATGTATTGTATGATAACATGCAATTATGATCAAATGTATTAAATTAATTTTTTGAATTTTAATTTAACTTTTAAAATCAAATCTTGCATTACATTTTTAAATGTTAAATGCATGCTTAATTTCTTAACATTTTAATGATGTCTCTTCTGCTCACAAAGGTTGCATTTGTGTGCTCAAAAATACAATAAAAACAGTAATATTGTGAAATATTATTATGATTTAAAATAGACATTTTCTATTTGAATATATTTTAAAATGTAGTTTATTTCTGTGATGCAAAGCTGAATTACTCCAGTCTTCAACGTCTTTCTGAGACTTACCCTTCTCTCCCACCAGGGTTTTAACGGTTTCTGCGGCTTTTTTGATGCTATAATTATCAGTCACATCCAAATGCAGCGTTGTGAGTTTGTCAGAGCAGCACTTCTTCAGCTCAACTTCTCCCTTCTCCGTGTAGCAGCCAGCGATGACACGGAAACCCTTCGTGTCCAGGTGCTTGGCCAAGAGATTCCCAAACCCCGTATCACAGCCCGTGATGTACACAAACTTCTCCGATTTATTGGGAACTCGTCCCAGTTCTCTGAACCACCGATAGACATAGAAGACGACTATGAGACCTACAATATACAGGAACATTTCTGCAAAAGAAAATTTATTTGTTTTTATCAGAAAAGTGGATCCAAATTCATGCAAACCCCCCCAAATCAGCAAAATAAAGATATGAAAGAGAGAGCATGTGGTCAAAACTCTACTCATTAAGTACACAACCTAGTGAGCTATTAACTTTTCGGCTTATGATTGTAGATCACTAGAGAAAGTGTGAGAGATTTTGAAAGATGAGCGAGAAAAGACACATTTAAAATAAATATATAGGCCTACTTATATGATAAATAATAATAAGTTTATCTGTATCTTTATCTTTTCATAGGCTATTGAATAACTGCAAATAAGTTTTTTTTTATTGCAATAATAAACAATAAAGAATACAGTACGTACAAAACAAACAGAAAAGAACAGTATGTACAAAACATACAAATACCTTTCAATAATAAACTACTTATGGATTAATAGATAACAAAAAAGACAAGATAACAACAACAACAAAAAAAAATAGACAGAAAGGAGTCACAAAAAAAGAAAAAAAAAGAAGAGAGGGCACACAAATAAAGATACAAGTATTTTAAGGAAAAATCAAACATGGCACAAATTCTAGATGTTTTTATAGTTTTCTTGTTAACAGACGTTGAAAAAGATGTTAAAGTGGGGTTTACAGTTAGTATATTTACATTTATGGACATAAAACTTACCAATAAATAACAGGAGGTTTATACAAAAACTTGCATTAAATAGATTCTTATCTTTAGCATAAAACCCAAAAAGAATGTATTTATAACATAAAGAGAAATCATAAAAAATATTTTGGACAATCAAAGTATTAACATTAATCCAGAAAGACTGAACAAAAGGATACTCCCAAAATAAATGAGCTACAGTTTCAGAAGAAAATTCACAGAAAGAACAAGATGTATCAATGTCACTTTCAAATTTCTGCAAAAACTGCCTGACAGGATAAAACCTGTGAATTATTTTATAAGATATTTCTTTAACTTTATTTGTTAAGAAAAAATTCTGAGGGAGGGACCAAAACTAATGCCCACTCATCAAAATGGTTGTTCCAATAAGAAATGGAGGAAGAATTAGAAGTAACAAGGTGCAAAAATAAAGACCTAACTTTGAGATTGGATTTTTGAACAGAGAAACAAATAGAACCAACCACAGTGGATTCAGGACTGGGGTGACAAACAGAAATCAATGAGCCACTGTTAGTATTTCTAAAGCGCATACAGATTTCCAGAGAGATGGCCTTTAAAACTGTATTAAATTCTTTTCTAGATACGGGAAAGTGATATCAATAATTAAACAAATTGGCATCATTGTCAAACAATTGGTTCACTAACAACACTCCATTACTGAACCAATTTTCCAGAAACATAACTGCAAATAAGCGTTGTATGATTGTGAAACACACGGAAGCCACGGTCCGAATCGTGAACGAATCATTCGCTTGAATCGGATCTTGTCAAAGAATCAGTTGAACCGGATCACACAAGCCACAATCAATCGGTCGCCGCGGTTCGGGAGTCAACAATTCATTGAACCGTTTATTTCGAACATAACCGATTAGAAATGTGAGTGAACTCGTGGAAATTTGAAACAGTGTAAAACAATTGTAAGTAGGTCTACTTTGATTCTGAATAGCATTTGGGATGAAAGATGTGACTCATTTGACGGAAAGTAAGTAAAATTTCGCAAATAAAACGTACTGTAGTGTTTGCAGCCTGATTATTCGCTAGTTTTATCGATAACACACATAGCCTACTGTTGGTTTTATAAAGTGTCATTTAATTATAACGTGCAAAAAAATGTATTCGAGAGATGTGCGTGCACGCGCTGTTTATTGTAAAAGCCAATATTAAGGTTTGAAACGACATTTGTATATGAGCGGAATCATGGCTGCAACCAATTAAACTGGCACACAATAAATTGCAATAAATCTTCTAATATAGTAGTATCAAGATTTACTTTATTTCTTTAGGGTAGCTTTAATTTTTTTAGAACACGCGATATCGATGTCGAGATCACGTGATTGCGTTCGAAGTGAAAGAACCGCGGAATCTGTTTTGAACCGGTTCTGTCAAAATGAACTGTTTGAAAGAACCGATTCTCAGAAAAGAGTCGGTCCGACTTCACTTCAGTAAATGGGGCGTGTAAATTAAATAAATAGATGTAAAAAAATAGTGAACTTTTACGCTGTACTGTTGCAAACTTGGAACGAATAGAAGAAAGAAACCAAGCTAACATTGTTACAACATTAAAATGCCATTATAAGAAAACGCGTGATCAGTACCCAAGTAACGTGTCCTGACAAAACCCTTTTGCAAACAGCATGCATTTACCAAAAACAGGAATTTGCTCACTTGAACCTTTCTGCAAATTTGGCTCTACAAACCAGCCGTATAGGCTACTTACCCTTGCTTTAGAAGTCAGCTTTCTAAGATCTCTGTTTCTAGAAACTAGTCAGTCGTCTCAGAAGTTTGGGAATGTGTTTGTTCTTCCTTTCGGCTGTGTGTGCATCTGACACCGGTTAACTTAGTGTCTGCTATTGTGTAATAACTGTGCCGTGTTGCTCCTGCAGGGGGCGCTGGATGATCAGAAAGGACAACACTTTCAGACGCATTGAGATTCCGCACTAATAGGCAGCTGGTAGGAAATGTGACAGTCTCAATGGGAAGGTCAGATAAAACACCAGAGATAAATTTCTCCAACATTTTTCTTGCAGTTGCAAAGAAGCTTGTACTGATGGATGGTAATGTTGTTGGTATAGTTTAGATGTTTTTTCCATGCATAAAATAATACAATAAAAACTCCAGACACATCAGATTTACAAAAGTCTGCACAAAAGCATCATCTATATAAAATATATAGATTTAATAAAAAATATTTTAGAGGTTTAAAAAAAAAATAGAAAATGCAATCTAGGTCTATATATATATATATATATATATATATATATATATATTTAAACAATTTCTTTAAAGTGTTTCCACTTCTAAGAAGGGTTAATGCAGTATTATTTATCTTTTATTATAGTATTTATTGATATTTTGAATTAGCTTTTCATATTTATATTTTAAATTTCTATTGTAATTTTATTTTAAGTAATTTTTATTCGTTTTAATATTTAGCTTTAATTTATTTCAGTTTGAGTTTTATCATTTATAATTTTATTTGATGTAGTTTCAAGGCAACATTTCTAATTTTTGTTTTATTTTTAATTTAATTAATTAAATATTTTTTAATAGTTTTACCTTTAGATAACAATAGCAACTTGTCCTTGGATCTGTTTCTAGAAACAGATGAAAAAGTTTCTTGTGTTTGTGAATCTATAAACAGTACATTCCTGAACACAGGAAGCGAGCTCAGACTTCTTTGAAACTGTGTATCTGTACTGAGCAGGAATCACTTGTGTTATTGTAAATCCTGCGGCTGTAGCGGCTCAGGGCTGCCGCACAAGTCCTTGAGGCGCGTTCAGATCGTTCATTTAACAGAGGCAGATATACAAAAGGACTTCAACGATTCTTCGTACAGAGACAATTTGATGTGCTGCTTTAAAAAAAGTTTCAGGATTACTCAGAAAAGTGTGAGCTGGGACTGAGACGCAGATGAGATGCATTGGATACATTCAGTCTGTGTTTGAGACCGTCAACCCAAAAATATACCTGCCAACAGGAAAGGATCCAATTGTGTACATGAACAGGTAACCGTCTAGTCAGTCGCTTTCTAGAGGTATAAACATCAAGACTTGTATTGCCAGTCTAAGAATTTAGGCCTTTGAGTTGTATTTTTATTAACTAAAGTAAACAAAGAATATTAACCAATGTATTGCTCATTGTTACTTGCGTTAACTAACGGGACCTTATTGTAAAGTGTTACCAGAATGCCTTTTACATCCACTAAAATCCATTATCATGTAAATATCTTAAAGTCGAGGATTGATTCATGATGTACAAATGAGTTGCAAGATGCAACTTTATGGCAGATTAATACAAACAACGACACCAACCTTTATCATTTTAACTGTAAAACTGATTAATAAGTGATAAAATGATTTGTCGCAGGCCAAAAAATAGTGCAGTTATTCACCGTTCGGTCACTGACCTAATTTTACACACTTTCACAGATGACCGCAGCTGTGAGAGCATTTAATTTTCCTTTTGTTAACTTGTTTATATAAAATGTGGTCTCACCAATATTAGAGTGTCCAATATATAAAATATGTTTCCAAATACATAAAACCTGTGCATGTTTTGTGTGCTTTTGTTAGGCTGTAATTGGCTGACAAATGCATGCATGCCATATTCGTGGCTTAACATGATTTTAAGGCCTGAAAAAATGCATTTTTTGTTTTTCCGTTGTGTGATTCATTTTTTTGGCCACCAGATGTCAATGTTAGAACACTGGTGTATCTATTTCTTTTTTTATTACTCTATTACTTAGGCCTATCTATATATACACTATATTGCCAAAAGTATTGGGTCGCCCCCTTCTAATGAACAGGTTTGAATACTTTAGTAATTTCTATGAGTACAAATCTTAATGTTAAAGCATATAATGATATTCTAGGAAATTGTGTGCATCTAATTTTATAGCAACAGTTTGGACAGGAGCCTTTTCTATTCTAACATGACAATGCCTCTGTGTATAAGGCATGGTTCAAAAAGAAAATGATTGATTCAGTCAGTGTGGAAGAACTTGACTGGTCTGCATAAAACCAAGTCCTAATCCCAGTTGAACACCTCTGGTGACTGTGTCCAGACAGCAGGCCAACTCATCACCAGAAGCACAATGACTTGTACATATAGGTACGATGTTTTAGACACTTCAAAACTGTTGCAACAGAGATGGAAATACATTTCCAAATACATGAATTGTTCCCATGGTGTTGCCACAAATTTGGAAGTGCATTTTTGTTCTAAGAAAGAGTGTCCCAATACTGTCTATAGTGTATGTACAGTCATTGGTGTTTGGTGATGAGCAGTTTTTTGGCTCAAGGTCTGCACATCACACCAGGTGATCGACAGACCAGTCAATTCTTTAAGGAAGTCGTGGCCTAATAGTTGAAGTGGGCTTATAATCAGAGGTCGCGATTCGGTCCCTGCACCAGCAGTACCATGACTGAGTGCCCTTGAGCAGGCACCAAACCCCAAATTGCTCCCCGGGCGCTGGAACATTGGCTGCCCACTGCTCCGGGTGTATGTTCACTACTGTGTGCATGCACTTGGATGGGTTAAATGCAGAGGACCAATTTCGAGTATGGGTCACCATACTTGACAATGCATCACATTTTTTTTTTTTTTCTTCTCTTCCACACTGACTGAATCAATCATTTTCTTTTTGAACCTTGCCTTATACACAGAGGCATTGTCATGTTAGAATAGAAAAGGGTCCTGTCCAAACTGTTGCTATAAAATTAGATGCACACAATTTGCACAAACCTGTTCATTAGAAGGGGGCGACCCAATACTTTTGGCAATATAGTGTATATCATCGGTTGTGCATGGAAATCTAATTTTTAATTTAAGTTCAGTCCTTATGTATATATATATATATATATATATATATATATATTCAGATCTTTCAGAGGTTTTGAAAATGTACTGTTTTGATAAGGATTGACATAGGATGTACTCTCAACGTCACGTTTTATTAGCGTCATAAATTTGGCTGTTCTGAAGGCTCCAAAACATCAATAAAAAATAGTAATATTACAGGGGAAAACACTTATCTATTTCCTATTTTGTCAAAGCTTGATCAAAATAATTTCTATATCCATGAGGAATATGTGATAAATGGTCAATTTTAAAGCTAATATATCTGTCTTTGTCATTTCTACAGCACTGGATTCAGATAGTGGGGATGCATAGGAGTTTTGTTATCAGTTATTGATCATTTATATTGTTTTTGAGATGACATGTCACCAGAAGGGTTGAATGACCGTTGGGCTATTAAACTATCTATCACCTATTAAATTATCACCTCCATACATGATGCATTTATTAAATCAGTCTAAATGCATTAGTACACTGGAAAAATTTGGTGTAGAAACAATTTTCGCTCAGAAATTGTGAGTAAATTTGATAAACAATTACAAAGTATTTTCTTGTAAAGCATACATTGTTTTATTTACAGCTTCCAAAAAAAAAAAAAAAAAAAAATCATTTTTACAGTGTAAATAAGGGGGGACATTATTAAAAATAGCTATGATTCATTATTATTATGACACAAATGGTACATTATAGACCTCAAATCAATAAATCGATAAATAAATAAATAGATAGAATATAAATTAATAAGGATCCGTCTGTCAGACTCTCTATATCATCATACTCAATATTGCAAAACCAACCTAATGAACCAACAACCCAACGGTCATTCAACCCAATTTATTACTGATGTCTGTGAGATGGTGTTAATAATCTGCTGTAAACCTCAGTGTGATTTGATAAGTGATTAATAAATGTGACTGAACTCATTAACTGTTTTAACATTGTTTACACTATTTCGGGTCTCTGTGTAGAGTAGAGAACAGACTGTGCACACCTTGACCTTGATCAGGTACTGTCTTATCAGTCTAATAAAGGGGAAGATAGTGCAGAAAGTGTGGACAGACTGCACTGATAGAAGAGCCCCTCGGACATGAGAGAAACGCCACTGAGAGCAGCTCCTCACAGCAGGTATGAATCAGTCCTTCTCGCTTTCTCTGCTACAAAAAACACTAACACTTATTACATTTAATGCTCGTTTGAAATGTTTTAGGAATGAGATCTTTCTGATTTCTCAGTTGTTTCACCTACACTATAAGGAATGATTAAAAAAAACAACATTTGTAAATAAAACAGGTTATTGGAATATGTTTTACAAGAAAATACTATTTAATTCTTTCTGCTTTTACTACTAGCAGTTAATGAGTGAAGATTGTTATTAAAGTAAAACCCACACCATTTTTCTTTTTCTCAGATTTGTTTTCTCCCAAGGCAAAGATGCCACTAATCACACGTGTCTTAAATAGATCTTGGTGATGCTTTATGCTGTTCTCTGACTCCAAAGTTTGAAATCTCAAGATTTTTTTAATATGAACACATTTCTAATCGGTATGATTTTTTTTCTTATCAAATTCTTTCAAAGCAAAATGAAATGAGCTGCTATTGACATTATTTGCTCTGTAATCTAACTGGCTAATTTGGGTGTTTTTATTTATTGTTTATGTACAGTATTTATTTTGTCCACTAGTGGTTTTTAATTGTTCTTGTAATATTTAAGTGGACAAAATCATGTGCGGGGAAGAGTTGAGGATTCTCAACATTCAGTTACTAGATCTGTTATATAATCACTATGAAGTGCCAGGTTAGCAGTAGGTAGGTTATTGTCTCTATAGTTCAGTATACGGGCATTACGACTACAGTCAGATAAGACTAAATGCTTTGTTTTGTCAAAAGTATGTGTGATTTGATGCTGTTGGGAAGTTAAAACTGGCTAAACGTGTCTTTTTCTGTAAAACCAGATGCAACCAAACTGAAGAATGATGAAGAATAAAAGCGAAAACTCTCCAGGGGACGGTGTAGATAAAACCACAAAATCATACAAAGCTGCTGAAGGTATGAACTGTAGTGTGCTGTGATTAATTTCGATTGCAAAATATTTAATGTTTTACTATGTGCAACTAATTTCTTCTGTTTTCTTACATCACAGATGCTGACCTGAAGTGAGTCTTTTGTTTTTATTTATTGACTTCTTTCTATATTATGTATGCACGATATGACAAAAATGCTACAGAAAGTGACACGTATGTCTAAAATATGAGGGCAAACAATGATTTCATCATCTGCTGAATTTAACATCTGAGAAATACATTTTTTTTTAAAAAAGAGTAGTTCATTCAGGAATCAAAATTGGCTGAAAATGTATTCACCTTCAGGCATTTTTAGATGAGTTTATTACGCAAAGCCATATACAGCTTGTATCACTTGAGGCTGAATAAATGTATTAAATTTAAATTTTTGTGTGATCTATTCTATTCTATTCTATTCTATTCTATTCTATTCTATGGGATTAGTGCTTTGGTAGACAGTAGTGACTGTAGGGATTCAAATATTTGTAGTCTGAGAGTTGTTGTTGAATGTATAGTGGGGTTTTGATGAAATGTAAAACAAAAACTAAAATTAAAAAATTAAAAACACTCACCTTAACTCCAGAACTACTGTTGACACTGACAGTATAACAATGTGACTGAGAATAATTTTTTTCATTGTTGTTTCATTTATTCATTATTTACATTATTGCTTGTCCAAATACTTCATGTAGGTTTGATTTACAAGTAACAGCCATGACTGTTCAGATGGTTGTTGGTTCAGTTAATTATTTACCATAAATGTAAATCAACTGTAAATCAACTTTGTGGATGATAGTCAGAATTGAACTTTTCCATCAAGGGGCAATTTTGCCCCCCTGGAAATGATTTTAGGGGCTTTTTTTTTTTTACATTCATTAAGCCAATTTTTATCACCACCTTAATAATTGTATCTGTGTTGTATTTTTTTGTTTTAAATGTCAAATGCTTACATTTAGCCAAATACTTCAATCAATCAAAATACTTTAAACTGCTGGAAAAACAATTGTATCTAAATGATATATAGGAGCTAATAGGGCTGCAATATTATGACAAAAATCGTTATTGTCGATTATTGCTCTTGATATTGTGATAATGATTATTAATGTTGATTAACAGAATACATTAAAAAATACAACTTTTTTGTGTTATGTGTCTGCGTTTTGGGGAAACGGTTTGACATATATTCTGGCTCTGGCTTCACAGACAAACATGTCGGTCTATGACGTTAGTCTAGTAGTCCCAACGGCTCGTTCATTGTAGTTCTTGAAAAGGGTTTTTTTTTTTTTTTAAACGAAGTATCTCCCTTTGGAGTGGACTTTGAGATTTGTAACTTTGTAGATCTTTTTTATGCCCAAACATACACACTACACAATGACTAAGATTCAAAAAGTGAAAAAGCATAATAGGACCCCTTTAAGGGATTTGTATTGTGTATACGTTCTTTGTTTTTATAACTGTACTGCCTTAATGGTTTGATGTTTTCTACTGTTTCATAAAAAAAGAACCCACACCAAATTTCCGATCTGAATCAAATGATCCGATCTGAAAATGAATTTTAAGCTGCAATAAAGTATCTAAATTCTGTCTTGTGTTTGAAGGAATGGCAGTGACAAAACAAAAAAAGAGAAAGCGCTGACCGTCGGATTCTTTCAGCTGGTAAGCATTTCAATGTGATTCTGCTGTTTAGATTGATTTAATGCTTGAGTTTTCTCACACATCACTGTTTTTGATTTTTCTGTCCAGTTCCGCTTTGCCACATGGAAGGAGGTCCTGATGATGGTGGTGGGAAGTGTGTGCTCTCTGGTCCACGGCGCCGCGTCTCCCCTCATGCTGCTGGTGTACGGCAAGATGACCAACACCTTCGTGGTCTATGAGCTTGAGGTTCAGGAACTGACCAACCCGAACAAGACCTGCATTAATAACACCATCACCTGGCTGGACGGGACTGTGGTCGAGCGGCCGGACAACAGCACCACGTACTGTGGGTGAGTGAGGATGGTTCAAGCTGGAACCTGCAACCTGAGTGCCCTCACAGCAAAATTGTGCTGCTCTTTCAAAGTGCAAGAGACCTAATGGAAATTCCTTAGGAGAAATATTAGACACAATTGAGAAAATAATGAAATTATAGAGCTTTAAAATAAACATGTATAGCTCAGATTCTTTGGTTCTAGGAGAATTTGATGAGAAATATTTGAGTTCACTGAGACTGAATTTGAGTTAATTAATTGTGAGACAATTAATCAGTGCTTAATTTGTAAATGAATAATTGCCGGATCCAAAAATTAAGCGTATAGCTTTAGTTCTGACAGGTCATGTGAGTCAAGCTTGCATCGGCTGACTCTCAGCTGATCACATCTACCAATAGGAATACGACACGTATCACGGCATTCCTATATAAGCTCTATTCAGTATTATTCAGCAGCTTTTTTGCTTGCTCAGGAGAAAATGACCCTCCTCCATCCCCAACTCCTCCTTTTGCCACAGTCAGGACTTCAGGCTTTCTGATATTCCTCATTGAATCAGACTCCTTTTATCTTGAACAATGTGTTACGCTTAAATATCATTAAGTACATTAATGATATCTGCTTTGTTCTGTTCGGTTTACCCTGGGGGTTATTATTGCTGCTCTCCCTGCTCATTCATGAGAGACTGCGTGGATGGGCAGGGAGTTTTTGCCTGGGTCAAAAATGGGTTCCAACATAAGATTTCTTAAGAAACTCTAGAGGGGAAATGCATATGAGATTAGCAGCATCTGTTTCTTTAGAAACAAAGCAAGAGACTTAATCAAAATTCTCCATTTGAGCTCCACATTGCCGTTTATGAGTAACAAATGAGACCTTATTTGTGTTTTTTTCCCCCTCGTTTTGGAAACTTAAAACTGTTCTGTTTGATTCTCATTTTCTCTTTGGCTCAAATTTGGGAGTAAAACAGGTTTTGTTTTCATGTCAACTTTTCTGTTTTTTTTTTTTACTCCTGTTTTTATTAATATATAAAAATATTTTCTGATATAAATAAGAAATATTGATATTTATGTACATATATTGCTTTTATTATTTTTAACTTATTTTATTTTATATATAATATAAAATAAAATATGTATTTATATTTTATATTTACATAAATATATTTAGACTTTTTTGCATTGTTCAAATATTTATTACATTTAATTCTTGATTATTTTTTATTTATTTACTTTTTTAAACAAGTTATAATATTTGTATATTTATATTAACATATTTGGATTTAAAAATAATATTTATATAAATACTTATTACATTTAATTATTTATATTTTTTTATTTTATTACTTTTATTTTATTTATTTATTTTTATTTTTTCAACAAGTTTAATAGCCAGAAAATGGTTTTGGAGAAAGAACTGCAGGATAGGATCAAACATTGTAAAATGTGTCACTTTGCATTTTGCCTATTTTAAATGTTCTTGCTCTGTCCCTCTTTACAGTGTGGATATTGAGGCTGAAATGACCAAGTTTGCATTTTACTATGTTGGAATTGGAGTCGGAGTCCTTATTCTGAGTTACTTTCAGGTATGTAAGAAAGTTTATTCTCATCTAATTCTCATCTCATAATGGCCATTCGGACGAATGTGCTTCAAAGAAATGGTGCAACATGAATGTCTGCCTAAGATCAGAGATGCAGTCAGGGTTTTAACATACACACCTTTTATTTTTTAATCTCAGTAGTGCTCCAGATCCACAGGAGACAGAGACATTATCATGCCAGAACCTCAAGAAGAGGTCTTTGATACAAATTCACAGTATTCATGAGCATTCACTCTGGTTTCAGATCGCTCTCTGGGTTTCTGCTGCCGCCAGACAGATCCAACGCATCAGGAAAATGTACTTCAGGAAGATAATGCGCATGGAGATCGGCTGGTTTGACTGCAACTCTGTCGGGGAGCTGAACACAAGGATTTCTGAGTAATATTCAAGTCTTTCTGTGTTATCTTGTACTATTGTTAGATTTGTTCATGAATCTGAGATTAGTGGTGTTAAATATTAACTTTGCATTGACAAATCAAAACGTGCATTTTGAAGAATGATCAGATTTTTTAGTGGACGATAAACAATACATGAACTTGAACATGATTATTGGAGCATGTTTTACAAGAAAATATTTCAGATTTTTTCATTTTAATTAAATGTGTTACTTGTCATTTCTTTGTAATTATTAGTGAAATTTACTAGCAATTTCCAAGTGAAAAATAGTTTCAAAACAAATCCTACTCCAGTTTTATCCAGTGTAATAAAATCTAGTTTATTCATGTTTGTGACTTCTTTTTCCATATAGAGACATCAACAAAATCAACAGTGCTATAGCAGACCAGGTATCCATCTTCATCGAGAGGATCTCAACGTTCATATTTGGTTTCATGGTGGGATTCATCGGTGGATGGAAGCTGACGCTGGTGGTGATAGCAGTCAGTCCTCTCATAGGACTGGCTGCAGGACTCATGGCGATGGTTGGTATCACTATATAAAGTTTAATATGATAAATGTGAATGTAGAAACATGAATGGGAGAAATCTCAAAAGGTAATGCGTGATTTAAAGGAATAGTTCACCCAAAAATGTGATGCAAATGTACTCACCTTCAGGCCATCTAAGATGCAGATGAGTTTGTTTCTTCATCAGAACAGATTTGTCGAAATGCAGCATTACATCACTTGCTCACCAATAGTTCCTCTGCATTGAATGGCTGCCGTCAGAATGAGAGTCCAAAAAGCTGATAAAAACATCACAATAATCCACAAGCAATCCACACCACTCCAGTCCATCAGTTAATTTCTTGTGAAGTGAAAGGCTCTTTGAAAGTAAGAAATCCATCATTAAGACTTATTTAACTTGCTTCCTCTATTTGTAATATTTCTCCATTGAAAAAATTATCTTGTTTGAATCAGGAGAGAAATATGCACAAATCAAGCACCGTTTACAAGTAAAAACAGTCCTAAACAGTTCTAAACATATATATCAGTGGATTTTGATGTGAGACGACAACAGAGGATGGACTTTTTCACTGGAGAAAGCATTATTATGGATTATGAATTATGGAATGGTTTGAAGTTAAAATGCCTTAATGATGGATTTGTTTCTTACAAACATTCAACTTTTCACTTCACAAGCCGTTAACTGATGGACTGGAGTGGTGTGGATTACTTGTGGATTATTGTGATGTTTTTATCAGCTGTTTGGACTCTCATTCTGACGGCACCCATTCACTGCAGAGCATCCATTGGTGAGCAACTGATGTAATGCTACATTTCTGCAAATCTGTTCTGATGAACACAAACTCATCTACATCTTAGATGCCCTGAAGGTGAGTACATTTTCAGCAAATTGTAGTTTTTGGGTGAACTTTTCTATTAAAATTGACATTTTGTCAATTAATCACCCATCATTATTTAAGTGTGTTGTAAAAAAAAAAAAAAAGTAAATGTATGTTTTTGATGTGAAGGCTGTGGCGAGGCTGACGGGTCGTGAGTTGATGGCCTATGCTAAAGCAGGAGCAGTGGCTGATGAAGTCCTTTCCTCCATTAGAACGGTTGCCGCTTTTGGAGGAGAGCACAAAGAGACAGAGAGGTACAGCGTGCCCTCTTTATCTGTCAATGCAAACCTATTTACATCTGAATATACAATGTGAAAAGTGAGAAAACACACTGAACGTAAAGGTATTCTGAACCTGGAATAATGTGGATTGTAAAAAGTGGGCATTATGGTTGGAAAGAAGGGGTTAAAAGAGTAAAAGTGGTGGTGATATCATTTATAAGGTAAGACAGAGCAAGTAATTGGATTTTGGTGAAAGAACACAAACACATTGTTTTTATTGGGATGAATCTTCCAGTGTAGAGTTTAAAAAACTGTAGAGTGAAAATTTTTTAATGGTTATTTCCACAGGTATGACATGAACCTCGTGGAGGCCCAGGCGTGGGGTATTAAGAAGGGAGCGATCATTGGTGTGTTTCAGGGTTACCTTTGGTGCATCATATTCTTGTGTTATGCACTGGCTTTCTGGTACGGCTCAAAACTGGTCATTGAAACCAGGGAGCTCACGCCTGGTGGCCTTGTTCAGGTATGGACATCCAAGTGTGGACACAGAAGGAGATACTTTATCTTATTTTATTTTATTGTTTGATTGTTCTTTAATTTATTCTTATTTCTATTTTATTTAGTTGTTTTTAATGTTTTTAACCCGTCATTTTTGGACTTTGATTATTTCTGTGCTGTAGCAAATTTTTTACATAATGGTAATTCAAAGTGCTATACATGAAAGTGATTAAAAATAACCATAAAAGATATGTAGGAAATAAAAATAACAATTAAAAGTAGGAAATAAAATTGATTTGAAATGTATTAAAAAGAAACAAGAAAAGTATATAGAAAAAAAATTAAAATTTTATCGTTCAGTCAGAAGGATGCAACACATTGCTCAGTGAATTTTATTTTATGAAATATTTTTTGTTCTCTTCAGGTGTTCTTTGGTGTTCTTATGGGCGCCATGAATCTGGGCCAGGCCTCTCCTTGTCTTGAGGCCTTTGCCTCTGGTCGGGCCGCAGCCAAAAGTATATTTGACACTATTGACAGGGTGAGATTAACACACACACACACAGTTCTTCTCCCAAAATCAATGAATTTCATTCTTTCAGCTTCAGGGACAGATTAATCACTGTCACATCCTGTTCCCATACAGGAACCAGAAATCGATTGCTTCTCAGAAGAAGGTCATACGTTAGACAAAGTTAAGGGTGACATTGAATTCCACAGCGTTCACTTCAACTACCCCTCCCGTCCTGAAGTGAAAGTGGGTTATGTTTTTAGCATGCGTAATTTAATCTAATGTTTGCATTAAACCGTTAAATTCTATCCAGCATTGACTGGCTGTATCTTGTGTTCAGATATTAGATGATTTGAATGTTGTGGTCAAAGCTGCTGAGACGACTGCATTTGTTGGACCCAGTGGATCAGGAAAGAGCACAACCATCCAACTCATTCAGAGGTTCTACGACCCAAAAGAAGGAATGGTACAGTAATACAAACTAGTGTTATTTTAGTATTTTATATATATATATATATATATATATATATATATATATATATATATATACTGTTACAGTGTTTATTAATAGTTTGAATTAGCTTTTATTTTCACATTTTCAGTTTTCATTTTATTTTTTTAATTTATTTTCATTTAATTTCATGTAATTTTAATTTGTATTATTTTTTATTCATTTTTGTTTTTAAATATTTCTATTTAGCTTTAATTTATTTTATTTAACTTTTAATTTTAGTAATTTTAGGACTTCGACTTAAAGTAAGGAATGCTAATTTATTTCAGCTCTAATTTTTATCTTTCATCAAATATTTATATTTTATAATATTTTATCTTAATTTGAATTACCGAAAAGTTTTTTTTCAGTAGTTTTAGTTTTAGTTAACAATAACAACACTTCATAGGACCTCAGTTATTTCCATTAAATAAAGAAACAACAACAAAAAAACCAACCAAACAAACAAATAAATAAATACATAAATACATTTGTTTAGCATTTAATTTAAATTTTTTACCTGATATTTATATTTTCTAATATTTTATCTTCATTTTAATTACTGATTTTTAAAAAAAAATTTTTTTTTAATAGTTTTACAGTTTTAGTTAACAATACTAACGCCGGTCAAACATTTTCATAGGACATCAGTTATTTTCCAATAATCAATCAATCAATAAATACAATTATTTATTTAGAGCTGAATTTTCGGTTTTCATCTGTTAAATATATTTTAGCTTTATTTGAATTAGCAAAAAAAATGTTTTAGTTAACAATAACAACACTGGTTCACACTCCTCATAGGCCGTGTGTGTGTGTGTATATATATATATATATATATATTAGTATTTAAGGAGGTATTTCATCATATTTGTTAAAATACCTCCTAAAATACTAATAATGCAGTAAAATCTAAAACCAAATGTCTGATCTAGTGTTGAAAATCTAAATTATTGTCATTTTTAGGTCACCCTGGATGGTCACGACATCAGAAGTCTGAATATCCAGTGGTTGCGTTCCCTTATTGGTATAGTGGAACAAGAGCCTGTTCTGTTCGCCACCACGATCGCTGAGAACATCCGATACGGCCGTCCTGGAGTCACCATGGAGGAGATTATAGAAGCCGCCAAACAGGCCAATGCTTACAACTTCATCATGGATCTTCCTCAGGTGCCAGCTACTGTATAAGATCAGTACATGCATTACCTCACTGATAAATTACACAAAGTAACACAGGAAGTGCTTGGAGATCCCCCCCCCCCCCCCAAAAAAAGATGTTTTTATATTAGTTTTGCATATATTACTTTTGCATATTAAACTAAATAAATTTTATGACACTGTCATATCATGCAGAAATTTGACACATTGGTGGGTGAAGGTGGGGGTCAGATGAGTGGAGGGCAGAAACAGAGGATCGCCATTGCTCGAGCGCTGGTCAGGAATCCCAGAATCCTCCTGTTAGACATGGCCACATCAGCGCTGGATAACGAGAGTGAGGCTGTAGTACAGGAGGCCTTGGACAAGGTGAGTTTACAACGTCTATTAACTACTGTAAGACCAGAATGTAACTTCTCCTAAAGTTTTCAAGCTACATCCATCAGTTCAGCACAGTCCCTCATCCTGTCCTGACTTTTTGAAGTACAGTCAAACCAAAAGTCTGTGGTGTAAAAAGGCCGCATTAGCAATTAAAGAAAAAGCACTTAAGCAAAACATGGTCAGGTCAAAGAGTCTGAATAATTTTTGGTCCCAAATTTTTATCAATTTTACTGGTAGTCCACTGTATGAAGAATGTTTGGGTATAGTATGTCACAGTACCCTCACTTACATAAATGAACTATAGTGTCCTGCACCCACTAGTAAAAAGATATCCAAAATTATATCTGGTGTCTGAATAACTGACTGGATGGTTTTCTCATAGCTGACGGGATCTATTCCATCTGTCTAGCAACAGACTTAAGAATCACTTAGAAAACACCCAGAAACACACTAGAGACCACCCGACAACCGTTTAAAACTCCTTAAGGGCCCAGCAACCACTTAGAACACCTTCCCCCGGTTTCATAGACAAGGCTTAAGCCTAGTCCCAGACTAAAATGTAAGTCTGAGCTCTTTCAACTGAAAGAAACTTGTACTGACTGATCTTAAAATATATCAGTGCCTTTGTTTTGTCTCAAGATTCACACCAGTAATGTTTTCTCTAAGGTACATTTATAAAAATTACTTAAATGTCCTAATTGAACTATGGCCTATTCATGGCTTAGTCTAAGCCCCGTCTGTGAAACCAGGCCCTTTAAGTGTCCAGCAACACCCTAGCAACCACTTAGGCACAAGATATTTTGAAGAACCAGTTGCTGGTCCCCATTGACTTCCATAGCAGGGAAAGAAATACTATGGGGACCATCAACTGTTTGATTACCATCATTCTTTAAAATATCTTCTTTTATGTTCAACAATTTTAGTATCTTATAATTTAATGTTACATGTTGCACTGAATTATGAACTTGTAAGCAAATGCAGGTTTCTTCAAGAAAGAGTCATTTCCATGTATTTGTTGTTGCATACATTCATTCAATGGCATTTTTCAGGCTCGACAAGGAAGAACGACTATCAGCATCGCACACCGTCTGTCCACCGTCCGTAACGCCGATGTAATCGTGGGCTTCGAGCATGGACGCGCTGTAGAGAGAGGCACGCACAGCCAGTTACTGGACAGAAAGGGAGTTTACTTCACACTAGTAACCCTGCAGAATCAAGGAAAGGATACAGACAGCGATAAACCAGAGGACAGTGAGTACAGACAGTTTTGGAGGTCACTGGAAACCTGTATGCTGGTATTTTTCTGTGAAACACGAAAGCAGAAATTTTGCATCAATTCACTAGTGAATTTTCTTGCATTGTAAGCTACATGTCCATCCATGTATTTTCCTGTGAATTAAAAAAAAAAAACTCTGGAAGCCTAAAAAATGAAAAAGGTAATTGTGACTTTTTTTTCTTTCTTTCTTGCAATTCTGACTTTTTTCTTAGAATTGCGTGACATAAACATGCAATTCTGAGAAAAGATGCCTGTCTTTTTTTCCTCAGAATTGGGCTTTATAACTCACAGTTGCAAGTTCATCTCATAATTCCGAGAAAGAAGTCAGAATTACGAGATATAAACTTGCAGTTGTGAGAAAACCCCCCCAGAATTGCAAGAAAATAAGGTCAGAATTGCAAGATAGAAACTAGCAATTGTGAGAAAAAGTCCAAATTGCACATTTATATCATGCAATTCTGACACACAAAAAAAGCAATTGCAAGAACAGAGTAAAAATTGTGAGATACATTTTTTCTATTGTTTTATCCAGTGGTGAAAATGGGCTTTCAGATTTTGTTCTCTTGAAAACATGGGATGGAAATGCTTTATTTTCAGATGCTTTATGCAGTACTCTAATTTATCACATTTGGATGCAAGCATAGCAATAGTGACTACATCTACGCCATCTATGTCAATCGCAATAACACAACAACATAAAACAGTCCACATTACTTTTATATTGCAGTATATTCTTCTGAAGTGATGCAATAAAATAGCACATGAAGGTGGTTTAGTACTTTTTGGATCTTAATGTCATTGTTTAGAAAAGAGCAGCATGGAGATAGTTTTAAACAACATGAGGGTCAATGACATTGTGTACATTTTTGGGTGAAATATTTCTTTAAACACTAACATGACACTGAATCACACAGCTGCTGAGATGACCATTACAGAGGAGGACGGACTTGAGAAAGTAAGGACCTTCAGCAGAGGAAGTTACGAGAGTGCGTTAAGGTACATAATCATTATGACTTTTGATATTATTTTGAGAGGAGAATCCACAATGTTCTGTTTTTAAATGAAAAAACCTTTCCTATAGGCGTTCTTTGAGACAGCGATCACATTCTCAGATGTCAAACAACGTTCCAGATGCCATATATGGAAAATTCAAAATCCACTCGCACCATTTAGAAATGGAGGAAGTTGAAGCAAACAACAAGGTCCGGAACCGAGTACATTTAAATACAGTATCGCACATGCAATGCTTTCTATTTTTATCTAAAGTTCCCTATCTTGTCTTGCAGAAAAGCAAGGGTAAAGATGAAGAGGTCATTGAACCGGCTCCTGTGGCACGAATCCTGAAGTATAACCGTCCCGAGTGGCCATATATGCTGCTGGGCTCTTTAGGTGCTGCCATCAATGGATCGGTCAACCCCATCTATGCTCTTTTATTCAGTGAAATCCTTGGGGTGAGACACACACATGTACATAAGATACAATGCGATTAGTGTTGTTTGCTAAAGCAATTCTGTCTTTAATCCCTATCACTAAATATTAAATTTCGATGTGTACCTTGTTGAAAGAGTTTTGAATAAAATGCAGCATCCCATTAGCTGGCAACCATATAAACATTGCCTGCGCTATTGTATGCATTGATGATCTAAATAATCAACTTGATGATAATTTGTCAAATAAATGCTAGTTTTGCTGTGTGAAATACATGCTGTATGAATTAAATGAATATTCAGAAATATACACGATTGTAATGGCAAGAGGAAGCAGAAAAATGAATACAACTCAACAGTCACTACAGGAATAGTCAACATGAAATGGCTTGGGATTCGTTTCAAAAACGACTCGTTTCAATGATTCAGAGTCGACTCTTTCTTTTAAGAGACAATAACTTTATACACGGTGCACTTTCAGATTTAAAACTTTGCAGGATGTTTTCATTCACTTAGAGCTGTGTTACACACTGCATGAAAGCTCGTTTTCAAAAATCCATAATAGGGGCACTTTAAACACAGGAATGGAGTTTAACAATATCATGGCTGCTTTTCAGACATTCACTATTCAAGACCTGGATGAACAGAGGAGGCAGATAAACTGGATTTGTATTTTGTTTGTCAGCATAGGAGTCCTGAGCTTCTTTTCGCAGTTCTTACAGGTATTTCCACAGTTCCTTGTTGAGGTTTAACATTTCCCATGAGAAATGTGTGTTGTGTTATTACAGTAGATCTCTGATACTATGATATGTTTATTGCAGGGCTACTCATTTGCCAAATCAGGAGAGCTGTTGACTCGCAGGCTGAGGAAGGTTGGATTTCAAGCAATGTTGAAGCAAGAGATTGGCTGGTTCGACAACCCCATTAACAGTCCTGGTGCTCTGACTACCAGACTAGCCACTGACGCCTCCATGGTGCAGGGGGTGAGTGACAAAAGATACAGACAAGAAAATACAATAATAATAAAAAAAAAAGTCGCATAGCTGGAGAAAGCATTCATTTCATATGCAAAGGGCTGTTTCTTAAAGGCACAGAAGCAAAAAAACAGACATTAAAATGGATATAAAAACAAATTTGTGACTGAAAGTTTCTGGCACACAGACACCTCACTAACATTATAACCTTAGGAGGAAAGTTACATAGAATTACATCTTTATAGGGATAGTTACTGTCATCATATACATGCCCCAAGTTGGTCTACTCTGTACCAATATGTATTTCTTCTGTTGAACACAAAATAAATTATTTTGAAGAATGTGGGTAACCAAACAATTTCAGCAACCACATTCTTCTATATAATGAACAAAGCTCTCATTTCATATGCAAAAGGGTGTGCAGCAAAAAATTTACTTTTTAATTCCAATATCATAGAGAGCACAAGAAAGGGATATAAAACACACTTGTGACTGATTTTGGCACATAGAAACTTTACAAACATTATAAGTGGACTTAAAGTTTCATATGCCCCTTTAAAGTTTACAAGAAAGTACAATAATAAAAAATGTTGCAAAGCTGGATGGAGAAAGCACTCATTTTAATATGAAAATGGGGTGCTTCTTAAAGGTGCAGAAGCGAAAACCGAGTATTTAAATTAAGGATCAGAGAGAACATTAAAAATGGATATAAAACCAAAATTATTGACTGAATTTGGGACTTTTAAACTTTACTAATGCTATAATCGGACTTTAGGGGGAAACAGTTACATGAAATTACATAAAAAAAAACACTTATTTCATAAGCAAAGGGCATGATTTTTAATGTCGCCAAAGCAAACAAATTTATGACATTCAAAACTAATATTTTTAGAGGGCTTAAGTGGGAAAAATTACTTTATAAAAAATGTATGATGTGTCCCTTTAAAGATTTAAGATCATTTATATGGTTACGTGTATGTTTGATTGTGTTTAATGTGCTCTTCACCAAAGGCTACAGGTTCACAGATCGGCATGATTGTGAATTCCCTGACCAACATCGGTGCTTCCTTCATTATTGCGTATTACTTCAGCTGGAAACTGAGTTTAGTGGTCACTTGCTTCCTTCCTCTCATCGGCCTGTCTGGAGTTTTTCAGGCTAAAATGCTGACAGGATTTGCTAATGAGGATAAAAATGCATTGGAGGCTGCTGGACAGGTACAGTAAAAGTCATGTTAAATAAGGTCTGATTCATTCATTTAAATGCAACATTCATGCTTTCACTGAGGCAGCAAATACACATATGTAAAATGCAACCAGTGTAGTCAGACTTGTGAATGAATTTCTGGTTCTTTTTAATGAATCGGTCAAAGTCTCATTAATAAGCCGCAAAGTCATAATATTTTCTTTGAATCCACTACAACACATGATATGTTAAATAGTATTGTTTTTATGTAGCATTTAGCATTACATAGGAACAATTACATTGGTGTACCTCAAATTTACTAAAAGAATTGTTATCTATCCCTTTCTGTTCAGTCAGTGATATGTGAAAATATATTAACAGAAATAAATGGCATGCACTTCCATTCAAAAGTATGGGGTCAGTAAGATTTTAAAGAAATTATTATGCATTAAATTGATCAAAGTGACAAGAAAGATATTTATAATGTCACAAATGATTCAAATAGAAAGTTCAAAAGAACAGTGTTTATTCATCAGATATCCTGAAATAAAATGTAACAGGGTTTCTACAAAAATATGAAGCAGCACAACTGTTTTCAACACTGATAATCAGAAATATTTCTTGAGCAGCAAATCAGCATATTAGACTGATTTCTGAAGGATCATGTGACACTGAAGACTGGAGTAATGATGCTGAAAATTCAGCTTTGATCACAGGAATAAATTACCCAAGCATCTTGCTGAACCCAAGTATTTGTCCTGCTTGTTTTGTTCTGGCCTGTTTCACAAATGAGAATCCTGCCCAACAAAATTAGCATTATTTTTGTTATGCATATCAGTGTAAATTGTACTGTCTGTTCATACAGGTGTCCAGTGAAGCTCTGAGCAACATCAGGACCATCGCCGGTTTAGCCAAAGAGAAACACTTTGTGTCTCAATATGAAGAGCAACTACTAGCACCATATAAAGGGGCAAAGAAGAAAGCTCATGTTTATGGGATCTGTTTTGCATTCGCCCAGTGTGTCATTTTCATGGCTTTCGCTGCCTCTTTTAGATACGGCGGCTATCTGGTCAGTAATGAGGGGCTTCCATACATGATGGTGTTCAGGTTAGTGCTTAGTACAGGTTTTTTTTATATATAAGACTGTGGTTCAAGTAACATACTCATTCAAATTAATGTCTGTATTAATGCATATAAATGCATGCAGTATATACAATTAAGCATTGGTTATAAGCATGCATAATTCACTGAAGGGAATTGTTTGAAATATACCAGTCGATCAAGTAATTAGTGTCATTAATAGATGCTGTGTGTGTTTATTCCTCAGAGTCATTTCAGCTCTTGTGACCAGTGCCACTGCACTTGGCAGAGCTTCATCTTTCACACCAGATTACGCCAAGGCCAAGATTGCTGCTGCCCAACTTTTCAAACTGTTGGACAGGGTTCCCAAAATTAGCATCAGCAAAACAGAAGGACAAAGTTGGGTAAGAGAGTATCTGTTTTTTTTCCTCTCAGATGTTACTTTCACTATTTGCCTAACCTCAACCATACGCCTTCTAAAGACTTGTCATCGAAACCCAACTTTTCAAGATTTGGCTATTTGCATGGCTGGTAAAACTACACTGGGCAAAACAAAAAGAAAGAGTTTCTGATGGTTGGTTGAAAGTGTTGAAAGTGTGGGCTGCTCTGCCTGTTTTTTTTTTTTGTTTTTTTTTCCTCATGACTTATTTCATTTATATCATTGTCAGGTTGTATGGACATTTTGTGCATGTTATAACAATAAACGCTTACAATTGATTTTTTATTTTATTTTCTGTTTCTTTTTATTAATTTTTTTTACATTTTACTTAATTTTTCTATTTCATTTTATGATTTGTAATGTTATTTTATTACTATTTATTTTATTTAATTTCCCCCATTACCTATTTCAGTAACATTTGTCAGGTGGTAGGGACATTTAATGCATGTTATTTTCCAAAAGAAATGTTTACAGGCCCCCCCCCCCCCCCCCTTTTTTTTTTTCAAAATATTTTTTGGCTTTTAGTGCATGTCTGTTCTCTGTGACATCGTCTATATGCTAGTGTACACCTAAACATTGCCAATATTAACTTATAGCAGATATACTTTAAAATATGCAGTTTTTATTGGACGGGCAATCATGTATGTGACCCTGGACCACAAAACCAGTCTTAAGTGTCAATTTTTCGAAATTGAGATTTCTACATCATCTGAAAGCTGAATAAATAAGCTTTCCATTGATGTATGGTTTGTTAGGATAGGACAATATTTGGCCGAGATACAACTATTTAAATATCTGGAATCTGAGGGTGCAAAAAATCTAGGCCTAAATATTGAGAAAATCACCTTTAAAGTTGTCCAAATGAAGTTCTTAGTAATGCATATTACTAATCAGAAATGAAGTTTTGATATATTTACGGTAAGAAATTTACAAAATATCTTCATGGAACATGATCTCTACTTAATATCCTAATGATTTTTGGCATAAAAGAAAAATGGATAATTTTGACCCATACAATGTATTTTTGGCTTTTGCTACAAATATATCCCAGCGACTTAAGACTGGTTTTGTGGTTCAGGGTCACATATTATGATGTAAATGTAAAGTTCTCTTCTATGCTGTTACAGGATGACTTTAAGGGCCGTATAGAATTCAAAGGGTGCAGGTTCACGTATCCCAGCAGGCCAGACATCCAGGTTTTGAGGGGTCTGGAGGTGTCAGTACATCCAGGACAGACTCTTGCTTTTGTGGGAAGCAGCGGCTGTGGGAAGAGCACCAGTGTTCAACTGCTGGAGCGATTCTACGACCCTGATGGAGGACAAGTGGTATGAAACCACATTTATTGCATCTTTACATAAATGCATTTAGCAGATGCTTTTATCCAAAGCAACTTACAAAGCAGAACAAAAACAATTTGTCACAGAGCCAACAATATTCGTAATATATTTTGATGCATTTTTAATTTGCTCTGAATTTGCTTAAAACTAAAGCCACTGCATTATTGCAAGAATTATTACCACATGTATTTTAAAAGACTCACAATGTAAGAGTTAAAAATGTCAAATCTAGTTGAAAATAATCACGCCATTTTGCTAAAAACACACAAGGAACTGCAGCTGCTAAATCCTTGATTGTGACAAACAAACCATGACGTTCTCTTATTTGCCCTAGCTGATCGATGGACGTCCATCTGCAAGCATCAGTGTGCCCTTCCTGAGGTCTCAGATTGGCATCGTATCCCAGGAGCCGGTGCTGTTCGACTGCAGTATTGCAGAGAATATCCAGTACGGCGATAATTCTCGTACCGTGAGCATGGAGGAGATTAAAGAGGCTGCTAAGAAGGCCTATCTGCATGATTTTGTGATGACACTACCTGATGTAAGTTATGCATTCCTTTTATTCATGACTTGACAATTTTGATTAACAGATATCAAGTATAAATGTGGCTAGAAGTCAACATGAAATGTTGTTCATCTCATTTTCTGTCTATAATTGAATGTATTTATTAAACTAAAGTAAGTTATTCAACAAGAAACAATGTCGGATTCATGTTAGTACGGTCAGTTGACTAGTCGAGCCGCTGCCATTGATTCAAATGGGAAATTCCTGGAAATCACCTTT
This sequence comes from Tor tambroides, assembly GCA_021397915.2. Taxonomy (NCBI): domain Eukaryota; kingdom Metazoa; phylum Chordata; class Actinopteri; order Cypriniformes; family Cyprinidae; genus Tor; species Tor tambroides. The sequence goes on along the minus strand of JAFVLL020037414.1, from coordinate 100,428 downwards.
TGATAAATTATGAACACAAACATTTGGAATAACAAGCACTAATGAATCGTACAGAAGACCAAGAACATACATTAAGATAAATGGAATCTTTTTGGTTTTAAGCCTACTGTATCATATTTTATACATGAATTTCTAAGGCATCTAAATGATCAACATGAAACATCAACATTACATTTTACATTTACATTTTCAATAAACCGTTCCATTTAAAAAAAATAGATTTTCTGGATTATTGTTGTGTTTTTCAGAAATATGAAACTCAGGTCGGTGCTCAAGGCTCTCAGTTATCCCGTGGACAGAAACAGCGCATAGCGATCGCAAGAGCCATCGTCAGAAACCCTAAAATCCTACTACTGGATGAGGCCACGTCTGCACTCGATACTGAGAGTGAGAAGGTAAAACTATATCACTTATTTTATAGCCTGACTGTAATTTACCACCAGCTAAATTTCACACTTTCTCTATAATGTCTTCAGTGCTGAGTAGTGACTGATTATATATGTATTCTGAATTACGTAATCAAATTCCAAAAATTAAATACTTGTAATTAGATTATAATATGTTTTAAAATCACAATCAGACTACAGTAACTTTTATTGATTACATGATTCCTTAATATTCACAGAACGGCAGCAAGTTCTTCATAATTCGTTGATTTTCTCTATTTTTTTTTAATCATCTAAATATTCTATTCTAAAAAAGCCTTTTTCTAATATATGATAGTCTTCCAATTTTGTGGAATTGCACACACAATGAGTGTTTTATTTAGATTTTTTTTTTTAAATATTTCTTTTACTTTAGCATATATATATATTAGCTTTTTAATAGTTTACAAACCCCTGTAGTTCCTTCAGAAACTCTGGTTTGGGAAACCCTGACATAGTGTAATGCACTTCATGTTGCTGATAACAAAAAATTGAATATAAATAAATGAAATGAAAATGAAATTTTATTTTTATATCAATATGGTAAAAGATTCTATTCAAATCAAAGTAGGGGCCTTTCACACTGAGCTTGATTAAGCGACACGAATGTACAACACGATAACGTTCTTGAATCAAAACAATAGATCCCTATGGAGCTATTCACATCAGGTGTAAACAAAGCGTGATATTTTTTATTTTTTATTTTATTTTTTTTCCCCGACCAGTGTTGATTTTTTTTTACCTGTTGCCCTGCGATGAAACAAGCCGTCCAATTAGATTTGAGCTTTAGATCACATGCACAGAGGTTAAAAGTAATCTAAAAGTAATTTTAGGAGGTTATAAGTAATCTAAATGTAATCAAAAAGTAGTTGCATTATATTATCTAAAATTAATCTAGAAGTAATCTTAGGAGGTTAAAAGTAATCTAAAAGTAAAAAAAAGTCGTTGGATACCGTTATTAACTACATTTTTTTTTTTAATCATGTAATTTGTACTGAAGAATGGACTGCAGTTTGCAAGTAATCCACTCAGCACTGATGCCTGTATTTCTGAATACTTTTCAATGCACAGAATGTCTTTGATGTTCAACCTTCAGGTTGTTCAGGCCGCGCTTGATGAGGCTCGTCAGGGACGCACCTGTATCGTCATTGCTCACAGGCTTTCCACCATCCAGTCTGCTGACATCATCGCTGTGATGTCACAGGGCGTGGTCATCGAGAAAGGGACCCACGAGGACCTCATGGCCAGGAAAGCAGCTTACTACAAACTTGTCACCACAGGGGCGCCTATTAGTTAAAAATTACATAGTGTTTAGACAAGCAGGTATAGTCCTGCCTCAAACTCACACCATTACTTGAGCAATCGTTGGTTTGTCTGGCCTAGTCAGGCTGCTCAAACAGATTACATCTCATTACATTTGGTAATGGAATTACTTAACAATTAGGTGGTGTTTTTTTATTTGTATTGATATGTATTTATTGATAAGTGGACGTTTACTATGTCTTGACAATATCCTCATGTGTTTGAATTATACTTATGCAGGTGTGGTTAGTCAAGTTAGTTTATTGTTTTCAAGAAACTGAATGAAAATATATAGTATCAAAATGTGTGACGTGAACATTTGATTTGTACTAAAAGGTTGCAGAGATACGACTTGTTGTAGCAGCTGAAGATATGGTGTCCTTGAACTATAGTGATAATAGTATGGGACTGATAACATGTTCATAATCTCTGATACCTTTATGCTGTCATTGTTTAATGTAGTGTCATGTGTGATCTGCTTTTGTTGTCTCATTTATTGTCATTCAAATGTTACAGATGAACAATTTGTGCATATTAAAATGTCTTTAAAAACTGTATGTAATTTAAACATATTTGTCACTTCTAATTTTGCCTTCAATGAGGAAAAATTGTGCTCATTTAGCTAAGCAACAATAGTATGGTATTACGTTTCTTCTCACTTGTTTATTTGTTGCACAGGCCTAAGAGGGCGTAAAGTTGTGCAGGGATTTAAAAAAAAATTAAAGTATCGGAAATATCAACTTAAAATGTTTGACATTACCTTTCTGAAAGAAAACAGCTTGAACCAGCTTATAAAGGTTTGTTGGTCTTGCAAGTTGGCACTCAGCTGGTTTAAGTCGTCAGCCAGTTAGTCTCCCAAGCCTGACCAGCTCAAAGCTGCTTAAATCACTCTAAAACTGGCCCACAGACCAGTCTGAACAGGGCTGCATTACCCAAAAGCATCCGTAGACCCATTGAAACCAATGGAGCGACGATCAACTTAGGTTTACAATGCTTTTGGGAAACGCAGCCCAGGCTAGTCTTAGGTAGGTTTTTCTTTCAACAGGGTATCTGTAAAACAGTGGAAGGATAAAATGTAAACAATACATTTTAGATGAGATTAATTTAGTGGAAAGACCAGATGACGGCCTGATATGAAAAATGTAAATGGCTGAATATTGTATATATGAATATTTAGTGCTGTCAAATGATTAATCGCAATTAATCGCACCCAAAATAAAGGTTTTTGTTTACATAATATATGTGTACTGTGTATATTTATTATGCATATATAAATACAACCACATGCATGTATTTTGAAAATATTTACATGTATATACATTTATATATTTATATTCTTATTTTATATTATATAAGTATATTTAATATTTAAACAACATATTTTTCTTAAATATGTACGTGCATGTGTTTGTATTTATAAATACATAATATGCAGTATACACAAATTATGTAAACAGAAACTTTTATTTTGAATGCGATTAATCGTTTGACAGCACTAATAATGTAAAAAAAAGAGTAAAAAAAAAAACCTCTACACTAATGCTGATGAAATCACTTATGGTGATCTGCATGACTATCTTGCTCTGAAAATAACAGTCCTGCTTACATTTCCAGTATTTAGCTAGGAAGATAAAATGAGCTTAAAAAAAATAGCCTGGCTAAAATACTCCTGCATTTATATGACAATATTTAATATTCTTTTAGCTCTTCTAAAACCACATTTGTGCTCCCCTGTCCCTGTATTTGTCATATTATATACAGTACAGGTCAAAAGTTTGGAAACATTACTATTTGTAATGTTTTTGAAAGAAGTCTCTTCTGCTCATCAAGCCTGCATTTATTTGATCAAAAATACAGAAGAAAAACAGTAATCTTGCAAAATGTTATTACAATATGCAATATACGGCCTGTTTAATATACAGTACTTTAAAGAATAATTTATTTCTGTGATGCAAAGCTGAATTTCCATCAGCCATTACTCCAGTCTAAAGTGTCACATGATCCTTCAGAAAATACTGATTTATTATTAGAATTATCAATCTTGGCAACAGCTGTGCTGCCAAATATTTCTTTGGAAACTGTGTTTTTTTTTTTTTTTCTTCTTTCTCAGGATTCTTTGATGACTAAAAAGTTTAAAAGAACAGCATTGATTTAAAATATAAATCTTTTCTAACAATATAAATCTTTGCTATCACTTCTTATCAATTTAACACATCCTTGCTGAATAAAAGGTTTAATTTCTTTCAAAAAAAGAAAGAATAAAAATTTACTGACCCCAAACTTTTGAACGGTAGTATATACTCTTCTTTTTAATATGCTCTTCTTTTTATATTTTTATTCATCAAAGAATCCTGAAAAAAATGTATCACAGGTTCCAAAAAAATATAAAGCAGCTCAACAGTTTCCAGCACTGATAATAAATCAGCATATTAGAATGATTTCTGAAGGATCATGTGACACTTTAGACTGGAGTAATGGCTGATGGAAATTCAGCTTTGAATCACAGAAATAAATTATATTTTAAAGTATATTAAAACAGAAACCATTATGTTATATTGTAATAACATTTTGCAAGATTACTGTTTTTCTTCTGTATTTTTGATCAAATAAATGCAGGCTTGATGAGCAGAAGAGACTTCTTTCAAAAACATTACAAATAGTAATGTTTCCAAACTTTTGACCTGTACTGTATATATATATATATATATATATATATATCTGTAGACGACAAATGTGTCCATGTGTGATAACAAATGCAAAACAAGTGCAAAATAGGCCAGACATGAAATTATACTTTCTTAATCTTCCAAAAATGTTGTTCGAAAAGACATGATTGGTCCTAAACATGTTTTTTTTTTTTTTGATGTCAAATAAGACATGTTTGTCAGATGAAAATGCAGGCTGAAGGTCCCTATATGAAACAGCCACTGATCTATATATAATGACTATTATATTACTATTATTATATTATTATCACGCACCGCAGCAGCCAGCGCTCAAACAAACAGCAGATGGCGCAGCCGCTGCAGGAACAATAACAAACTACTCAACGAAGGGAGAATGACGGACCGCACAATATAATTTAGTCTATATAACTTAGCTTTTTGAGAGAATTTAAAATTCATTCTTCGGAACACTAAATTAATTTCTTATGTATGCTTGGAACAGTTCTTTTCATACCCCTATTTTGTAGTTGTGACGACGACGCGTTTATCTGACGCCACTTCCTGCGTAACTGCGGACGTTCCGGGCGCGGATTTTTGAAAACAACGAGAATATATTTGCGTTTATTTTCACGCCATAAAACGGGTCAGTGACTTAACGGTTCTTTGCGACTGTTAAAATAACACTTAATCAGTATTGTCTAGGTTTCAAGACCTACAACTGAAGAAATAGGCGGTTAAAAAATATCGTGCTGAAGTATTATAGCTAACAATATGACAGCAACAACCGTATATTGGTTTTCTGCTAAACTGGATTACATGGATATTATTACAGCATACCATGGGCAAATAATGCATTTTTAACAGCATTGTTAGATTGATTTATATTGTAGTAGAGTAGATAATAGTAATAATATGTGAGCTGTCTAGTGTAGTAACCGTCACTGTGTTGTTTGGATGATTTTGCAGCTCAGTATGGCATCCATCAGAGACTATAATGTGATGGAGCAGTTCAACAGCAGACTGGAGGAGATCAGGGCCAAACTGCTGGTTCAGGCCATGGGAGAGGAGCTCAATGACAGGGTGGCAGAGCTCTATCAGGAACACAGGCAGTACATGAAGTCCGTCTTGGGTAAGAGATGCACAGGATTGTTGTTTTATGTTTGCCTTGGACTATCAGGGTTTGAGTTGAATGTGCAAGTGTTACTGTTTATATACATTTTAAAAAGATTACTTGTGGAATGGAAATTAAAGTAGGACATGTAAGGTTAAATATCTGTCATTATAAACCATCTGCATTTAAAAAAGACTAGGCGATATGGTGAAAAATAAATTATATTGTATGTTTAACCTTTAAAATTTGGAAGTTTGTATTTGCTCTGAAAACCTTTTTGTTGTTGTTATTTTACTTTTTTATTTTCTTAATTTATTGAATTATAGTTTTAATCAATTCATTTGTATAATCACTTAAACCGATTCACAGAAACTTAATAGCCAAATAAAAAGTGCATTAAAATCCTAATGATATTCACAATTAAGCTTTTTATGGAAGCTTGTTTCTGCCCCAGGATTTAAAGAAAAACATAATTGCTCATTTTTAATCTTATAATTCAGACTTTTTGTTCTTTCAGAATAGATACAAAGCAAGATACAATCTTGCAATTCTGTTTTTTTTTCTGCTATGAAATAAAAAATTATTTTTAAAAAAAGTTCAAAGTTTCAACTTCTCACAATTTTGACTTTTCTTGTAATTGCGAGTTTGTTTCAAAATTCTGACTTTTCTGATAGTTTAGAAATTATTATATAAACTCAGTATTGTGAGATATGAATTCAGAATTCAGAGAAAAAAAAGTTGAATTGTGAGAGAAAAATTTAGAATTGTTAGGAAAAAAAGTAAAAACTGAGATTAAAAAGTCCCAGTTTTAATTCATTTAATATATCAGGTTTCTGTAGGTTTTTTAAATTTTGTATTGGCAATTTGTATTTCAAGTTGCCCAGGCAAATATATATATATATATATATATATATATATATATATATATATATATATATATATAGCCGTGTGGTGCTGAACCGCTCCTCCCGTAATAAATATATATATATATATATATATATATATTTATTTATTTATTTATTACGGGAGGAGCGGTTCAACTTTTTCACGGTTCTGTATATATATATATATATACATATATATAAAATAGTTTTTTCTTTCTTTTTCTTTCTACACAGGTACTTGTTTTAAGAAATGCAAGGAGGATGAAACCATTTTTGACATGATACGAACATACACAGAAGGTGAGAAGTTGATTTGCACACTTGCTTAACATTTTAATAACAGCAATCTAATATTGTGTTGTCTGGATTTGTCAGTTGAATGACTGCCATGATATTTCCTTTCTTTTATTATTAGATTTGAAAGAGAAAACATCTTTACAGAAAGAGAAGAGCGCTGAACACCTTGAGGTTGTGTCGGAGATTGAAGACAAAGAGCATCACAAAGCGCTCTTATTCCAGAGAATTGAGAAGCTCAAGAAGGATCAGGCCAAAAACAGGGAATGTGTGTAATTCTTTCTTTTTTTCTCATGCACCTTCATGTTAATGTGTAGTGGACTAAACTTAAAGTAAGGGAGGTAGAGAGAGTGATCCGTTACAGATGAGTGAATTTTAAAATCATTGCAAAGAAACACTCACAAGGATGATTCATTTGTGAAGCATTTAGTGTAAATATTTCTGAATGAAATGCTGTATGTCCAGTAAACAAATAGTATTGTCCAGTAAACAAATAGTATAGTGTTTTGTTTATTCATATTTGTTCATTAATTGAATGGGAAGTCTTTTTTCTGCATATGACTGTTAGGTGACAGACACAATGGACAGAGGTTTATTATTGCTTTCTATCCAACCTGATGTTAATAATGTTTCTTTTATGCATTTTTATAGTGATTCAGTCACAAAATAAAGCCAACAAGGACAGACTGAAGAAGCTGAACAAATGTAAAGACATCTTTCAGAAGCACCTCAGTCTTGAGATCAGAAAAATCCAAGGTAAAGTCTTTGTGTTTAACTTTAACATACAGTGTGACTGAAGTATGAAGTGATTTTCATTTTGCATTCAAATAGACTGAGGTACAAACGTCTGAGACCAGATTTAAAATCTGTGATTTTCTTTCATTTTAACCTTGAAATTAATAAAGTGTTGATTTGGCTCTTTTTCTAGGTCAGTAATCAAATGTAAGCAATTGAACTTTTCACTCAAATTGATGTTGCTGATTATATAATTTAAAAATAAAAGCATTTTTGCTTGTGGTCTTAATAACCTGATTTAAGGTTTGCTTCTGTATCATCAACATCTGTATTTATTTTAAGGTGAGAATCTGCAGTTTGTCTTCAGGAACATCAGTTATAAAGATCCAGACATGGTCCATACCTTCCTCCTACAGCTGGATGCAGAGGGGGTTTACCACAGTAAATACCCATCTTTTATCTTTTGATCTATTTGCTGTCTTTGATTTTTGTAAAAACCAGTAGTTACCATGAAATGAAGCATTTTGTTAAATTAAATCTCAGATATTTTTGATTAGACTCAGGCATTGCATGTTTATACTGGTAAATAGGAATATTAATTTTATTACTTAATGATAAATGGTAAATTAATTATTACTTAAAACTTAAACTATTGTTCAAATTTGTGGTCGTAAGAATTTTTTTTTTTTGAAAAGTTTATTCTCACCAAGGCTACATTTTTTTGATCAAAAATACAGTAAAAACAGTAATATTGTGATTTATTACAATATAAAATAACTGTTTTGTACTGGAATGTATTTTAAAATGTAATTTATTCCTGTGATGCAAAGCTGAATTTTCAGCATCATTACTCCAGTCTTCAGTGTCACATGATCCTTCAGAAAACATTTATTTGAAATAGACATTTTTTGTAACATTATAAATGTCTTTACTGTCCTTTTTAAAAATAAAATACTGTCCTTTTTGCTGAATAAAACTATTATTATTATTTTTTCCATCTTACTGATCAGGTGTCTCACTCGCCCTTAAAAGTGAAGATGCGGGCTCTTTGATCGCCCCCCCTGGTGGCTGGCTGCCGTACAGGTCATAAACCCCGCCCCCTCTCCATGTAAACGAGTGGGACTTCAGTCAAAATAAAAAAAATAAATTACACTTCCAATACAATTTTCTGAAATATGGTTTTGGTCATATAAGGTAGTTGTTATCTCGGGCTCCAAATGACGTCATGTACTCAAGATGGCAGCGGCCATACTGAGATGTATTCGCTTCACTTTTCTATAGTGGAAGGAAGCGGGGATACGTCGTCCATCTTTTTTTACAGTCCATGTTACTGACCACAAACTTTTGAACAGTAGTGTTTAATGACTAACAGAACTAAAGTACTGAATACTGTGATCATATTTTCCCCTCAGTCATGTCCTGTGACCCTCCACTGGAGAAAATGGCACATCTAGAGCACAGACTGCAAGAGACCAACAACTTCTCTGCTTTTCTTGCTAACATCCGGAGAGAGTTTGTGGCACTTCACAGTAGTGCGAAGACAGCCTGACTGACGAACAAAAGCTGATTTTTCATTTCAGATGCATTTGAAACAAACGGTCAGAGACCCAGACACCATATTTATAGACATGATTAGCACACAGATTGAGCTTTTATTTACCTAAACCATCAGCAGTTACTTAATGTGAAATATTTCATTGTTTCAATTCATTGTACATTCATTGATTTGTAATTTTAAGTCATAAAATAAAAAAAAGTCTTAAAGTGCTTTGAAATTTCTTAGTTTTATACTACAGTGACTTAAATGTCTAAAACATTTGCATTGCGTTATGTAAATTTCTTTTTCACAATAAAGTTCTAATAATGATTTAATTTGTAGGCTTCCTTTCATGAAAACAAAAACACAGAGAAATAGTTTTTCCAGACATTATGGAAATTTTTGTAGCAAATACATTTATGCTCTGCTCTAAAATATTTAATCGGCTAGAATCTGATCATCCTATTCATATTAATTCATGATTTGTGAGTGAATTGTTCTTTGGAGTTAATGAATCATTTAAAACGATGAAAAAAAAAAAAAAAGTCTTTTTCCAGTAATTGCATGAAGTTTGTTTAACCCTACAGCACGAGTGAATCACGATCCAGTGGCGTCGAGGTCAGTGACCTTTTCCATCACATGCTCTTTTGATGCTAAGCTTCAGAGGACTTCATCTCAGTGAAAACAGGCAGCTCTTCCACATACGTGGATGGGAAATGTCCTCTCAGTCCGTTCAGCTCACCGAACCACCAGCCCGTGTCGTCCTTCTGAAAGATATCCAGTACGTCTCCTGCCAGATTGAAGAGGGAGAGTCAACAGAAAGCAGGTGCTGAGAGATGATGTATTAAGATGAACTGCCATATTACCTTCATTAATGTTTAACTCGTCCTCTCTTTCTGACGTGAAGCTGTATAAAGCCTTGCATCTGCCGACTGAGTGGAATTCTGAGCCTGTTTAGGGAATTTAACACAAAAATGAAATCAGGAGTTTGTGTGTTAACAAATCGAAGGTAAACATGTTTTTCTCACTGTTTACCTTTATCCTCTTCAGATTCGGACATGCTTCCGTTAACCGGGCCGCTCTGTTGCTCGTCTGTGTTGTTATGCGTGACATCGGTCGTCTCAGTCGAGGGCTCTTCACTTGTCGTATCGGGGCTTTGGTCGGTCAGCGCACTCTTATTGATCCCAGTGCTCCTCATGGACTGACGTGATCTGAACGGAGTCTTTTTGATCCTCACCGGTCGAGAAAGCTGCACCACGCTGTGCTCGCAGTCCTGGAGCAAAACCAGAGAGAGAGTTTAAAAACTCATGCAACATATAGATGGGTTTTTTGTCTAAATTGGGCTTATTAAAATTGCAATACTGTCTCTCTCCACCCAGCAGCCTTGGGGAAAACCCATATATTAAAGTCAAAAAAGTGTAGGCCGTTTAAAAGGAACAGCATAAACAAAACATTATGCTAAACTAGTGATGACCTAGTTTCTCAATTAACTCTTATTACATCTTTTTCCCGTCCTGGATATATCAAGATTATATGAGTACATGATAGGATCAAATGACTCAGCCAAGATTTAAAGGAGTTTCTTTTGACACTAGAGACACTAACCATATTTAATTCTTATTTATTTATTTATTTTTAAAGAAATGTTTTATCAGTCCCCCTGCAGTACCTACAGACTTTTTTGTTTAACGTTTGTTTGTTGTTAAAAAAAAAAAAAGTTAAAATGCATGCTAAAAAATTATTTTACTAAAATAGAATAAATATAACTTGTTACTTCCAAACGTTTGCACTTAAAATGCATGCTGACAATAATTTTACTAAAATAAAATAAAAGGTTTGCACTTAAAATGCATGCTGATATTAATTTTACTAAAAAAATACAGTTTGTTACTCCATAAAGTTTGCACTTAAAATGCATGCTGATAATAATTTTACTAAAATAAAATAAAATTTGTTATTCCAAAAGGTTTGCACTGAAAAAGCATGCTGATAATAATTTTGCTAAAATAAAATATGCATACTGATAATAAATTTATCAACATAAAATGAAGAAAAAAATGTACTCCCAAAAGCTTGCACTTAAAATGCATGCAGTTAACAATTTGACCAATTAAAAAAAAAAAAAAAAAATTGATATTCCCAGAAGTTCATACTTTAAATGCATGCTGATAATAATTTTATTAAAATAAAACTGTATGCTTCTAGTACTAAATAGGTGATTTGTCAGCATGCTCACCTTTTCTTTCCATTTAGTGATGCTGTCACTGAATCGATGTCTTGATTTTGGTTTGCCCTCTATCTCCGCCAGACTGTGAGTCAGTTTGCAATGTGTCGCCTCCAAAAGGTCCAGTTTGAGGATGGCCTACAGAGAGAGAGAGAGCAGTCAATGTACAGTTTGTAAAAACTTTTTTATTAAATACCTTTACGTGTTTAAATACACAGGGATCAAAACAGTTGAATGATTTTTTTTGACAAATTTGAAGCAAAGCAAAGTTATGATTAATATTCAACAGAACATTGGAATGAAATGTAACATCTGACCTCATCCAGCAACTGTTCCGTTTCCTCCAGGTTTTTTTGATTGGAGAAGTTGGGCTGTTCTGTATATACTTTCACCATTTTCTCTAAACCTGAAATCCAGATTTATGTGTCAGTGTTGAGCTAAATGTCATATAATGAACAATGTAAACAGGACAGAACCACCTAATAAGATCTCTGAGGAATAAACCAGTTCTGTTTAAAGGAGGTCATATCATACTTTTTTAAATTCAGTTCCCTGAGGTCTAAAGTAGTTTCTCATGAACTTCCTACAGTAGTTCTTCTGGTATTTAGGAATAACAGTATCTGTCCTGTTTCTTCATTTTTATCGATTTCTGGACACCAATAGGTGCCTTTGACATGTTCCTTTAACTTAAATGTTGAATGAAAATGTGATATGATCCTTTTAAATCACATACGCTCAGCTCTGAATCACAGTATCTACAAGATCCAAACCTTCTCTGTCACTCTTTGTTTTCGTGATGCAGTCCTCCAGACGCTGAAGTTTGGTCCTGATGGCATCTTTCCTTCTGTCTTTTCCCATGACTGTTTTTCCTTCTTCCTCCTGCATAAATGGACACACACAAACAGCAACCCATTTCATATCAATTCTGCAACACAAATTTGTGTTGTAAACTCAAAGGCTTACAAAGTAGTCAGCCATGAGAAATTCAGCTTTGCTTTCGTCCGCTGTAGCGCTGATGTCCTCAACCAGCGACTGAATGTCCTTCTCCACATCAACTTTGCGTACGGCCTGCTCGATCTGTTTATGACTCTGTTAGCAAATGCAAATCCATCAGTAAGACTGACCTGAAAGTCAGTTTAATCGCTTCAAGAAATGCTAAAATAAAAGACATCATTGCTAGGTTTAAATTAATCTTCACTTGAGCTGTTTTTTTTTTCACATTAAATTGAAAATGCTTAAAATGCTGCCTTTTTAAAGTTGAATTTGAATTAAGGTGTGTTGAAGAAAATTCTTTAAGAATTCAAGGGGAAAGAAATTTGTCAGTGTAGCTTTTTTATGAATACACACACTGCAAAAAATGCTTTTATTACTTAGATTTTTGTCTTGTTTCCAGCCAAAATATCTAAAAATTCTTGAATCAAGAAGGATTTATAGACAAGTAAAAATTGTCTTGTTTTCAGAAAAAAACAAGTCAAAATTAAGTGAGTTTTTGCTTAGAACAAGCTAAATAATCTTGTTTTCTGTTTGAAATGAGATTATTTTGCTTACCCCACTGGCAGATTATTTTACTTATTCTAAGCAAAAACTAATGTAATTAATGTAATTGTTAAATTATATAAAATATATAGTAGAATACATGAATTTAAATTACATCAATTTTATTATATTTATTGAATTAACTTTTAATTATACACCAAAACCAGCATTCTTTATCGCAGCAATATCTAATAAAGAAACTTCATTTAACTGTCTTTTTCGGTCTCACAAAGAAACTTTACAGGAAAAAGGTTCTTTAGATTATTAAATGTTCTTCATAATGGTTTAATAAAATGGTTTTTTTCACTGAACTGTTTCCTACTGAAAGGTTCTTGTGGAACCAAACTATTCTTTCTATGGTAATGTTGGAAGAGTGAACAACAATTCGCTATGGCATAAGTTAATTTCCACAATAATGTTTAAATTGTGGTTTCTAAAGCCTTCAAAACTGTCTAAATATTAAAGAATTAAAACCATTTTAAAATGTATTTTTAATTATTTTAATAATAAAATAGAATTAGAATTTTTAATATTTATTAAAGTAGATAATATTGAAGCCAAATATTTATTTATCTTTAAGAAAATATAAAAAATTAAGTGTGGACCTTTTGTGGCTCTGTAGGCTAAATTGTTATTATTAATATTATTGTTTTATTTTTTTTTGAAAGTATTGAATTCTCTTTTAATTCATTTGTGGCCATTTAAATTCAAATTCACACTTGTAAATTCAAAGGGAGCATCTAAAAATCAGAATTTTTCCCAGCACTGGTGAATCTGTTACAGTTATTTTCAGTGTTTGGTGGGTTCAGTTACTCACGTGAATGACGGTCTGTGCGTAGACAGTCATAAAGAGACTGTACTTGTCTAGGGTGTTGGACAGAGTCTCTATTCTTTGCTTCTCCAGCTCCTGAACAATCTGAAACGCAGAACTGAATCAGTCAAAATGCAATGGATTTCAGAGAAGATGAAAATGTAAAGATGTGGAAATCAGCAGGAACCTGATAGCAGGTTTTCAGCGTGTTCTCCAGCTTCAGTCGGATGTGGTGACCCTCCATGTTGGTGTTAAAATATTCCTCATCAACTCTGACCTGAAGCTCTGCTGATTTAGTCAATCTGTTCAACATCTAAATGAAAATAATGTCACAATATCTAATGTCACAAACATACCTATAAACTGATTTTCCCTATAGCCAATTAACCATCATATTTACCTTCTGTTTTTCCTTCTCTGTACTGATTTGCTTATTTTTCTCCACAAAGCTGAAGAGAGCTTCATGTTCTCTTGTCAACCCAATCAGCTTCTTTTTCAGCTGTAAAAACACATTTCTGCTCAAAATGTATCCTCCTCATGGCAAAACAAGATGCAAAAGTACTTTTGAATCCCAGGTTAATATAGGTTTGTCTGGCCAAATCTCTCAGAATTAGATAAACATACTTCTAGCTCTACCTTTTCTTACCTTAACTTGTTCACTCCAGTTTGTAAGAACAAGCTTTCCGGACTTTTCAACGGCATTGTCAAGCTGTGAACATACGAGACTTACTGTAGTGTAAACATGCTGTAAATCTTAATATAAATATGTGCATAAACATTAAAGTAGTAGTTCACCCAGAAATTAAAATGTACCAATGGATCCTCTGCAGTGAATGGGTGCCGTCAGAATTAGAGTTGAAATAGCTGATAAAAACATCACAATAATCCGCAAGTAATCCACACCACTCCAGTCCATCAATTAATATCTTGTGAAGAGAAAAACTTTGTGTTTGTAGAGGAAAAAATCCATCATGAAGATGTTTTCAACTTCAAACAGTTGATTCCTGCTAAAATATGAGTCTTCTATTCATAATGTTGCTTTTTCCAAAAAAAGTCATCTTGGCTGAATCAAGAGAGAAATATGAACAGATCAAGCACCGTTTACAAGTGAAAACAGTCCAAAACAAATATGTGGGTGGATTTTGAGGTGAAAGGACAACAGGACTTGGACTTTTCACTGGAGGAAGTGTTATTATGGATTATGGACTCGTATTTTCTCCAGAAGTGAGGGTTTAACGTTAAGTGCTTCAAAGATGGATTTGTTTTTTTACAAACATGCAGCTTTTCACTTCACAAGACATTAACTGATGGACTGGATTGGTGTGGGTACATGTGGATTATTGTGATGTTATTATCAGCTGTTTGGACTCTCATTCTGACGGCACCCATTCACTGCGGGAGGATCCATTGGTGAGCGAGTGATGTAATGCTGCCTTTCTCCAAATCTGTTCTGATGAAAAAACAAACTCCTCTACATCTTGGATGGCCTGAGGGTGAGTACATATTCATTTTTGGATGGACTATTCCTGTAAGTGGCATACCGGCCTTTTTCTTTTCCCGTGTTCATCTAGGATTTGACGGATTTCCTGAATAGCATCTTGGCTGAGAGCATTTCCCAGTATGCTGAAAGAATAAGCCTGATATAAATACTGTACACAGCAACCCACATGAATAATAAAAAGAGGATGATCCAGTGCAGTGTCGTACCGGTGGGCATCTGCTGAGGCGTACATTTCATCTGATATGAAGGACCACGCACGATATGTGGAGCTTTGAAGAGGAAAAACTGTCAATGAGTTTGCAAGACAAGTGCATCAAATATTAACCTGCACTGCTGACACAGTCAACATGACGTGCACAATTTTGTCTTATTTTCCAGTTACACTACATAAAAAGCTACATGAAAAGCAACACTATATACTGTAAGATACTAAGTATTGTTTTTAGAAAATGTATTTTTAATATGAGAGTATTTTGTCTTGCACTTGTTTTTAACTTTTTTTATACTTAAAACAAGTGGGAAAAAATGTCAGTGCATTAAGACAAAATACACTCGTATTAAAGATATGAGAAGGTTTAATATCTTATGATTTGTTGCTTTACAAGTAAATTCAGCTTGTTTAAAAGGTTTTTAAATATTTTAATTATATAATTAAAAATATTTTTAAAAAATGTATAAATTCCTTCATTTTCATGGTTTAATGTTTGCTCCTAAAAAACTGATTTTAGGAATAAAAATATTTTAGATATTATTCATGCAAACCTCACCAAAGGAATTGAAAAAAAAAAAAGAATATCTAAAAATATATTAGTGGATATTTCCTCACAAAGTTAGAGCACACATTGATTTTGGGACTAAAAAGCCTTTTTTTCTCAAAAACTTTTAAAAGATGTAGATTTTTTTTTCTTTTTTTATTCATATTATATCTAGCTTGCAGTCCTGAGGTTGATGATTAGATAGATAGATAGACAGATGCGGTCACTCACTTGTCACACATCTCTTTCGAGACTTTAAGAAGTTTCCCTGCGATCTTCTGAAGTCCTTTCGAATAGTTGATCTCCAGTTCAGATCTGGTTTCACAGAAAACAATGTCTGTTGTATTAGTCATGCTTGTTTGCTCAGGTCAGTGAGATTCTGCCCTGAAGATTTCAAGGATTCCAGGGTTTTGGAGAACTACTGTATTCTTTTCCATTGCATTTTCTTCTCTTGAGAATGGAGTGTCAAGTACTACAACAACCTCAAGAGAAGAAGAGCAGAGATCATACGTTACCTTTGCTGAAAGACGGCCAAGAGCTCTTTGCAGAAAAACTCGCCATTCTTAGAGATTCTCTTCAGATCCTGATACAGCAGATTATACTGAAACACAATATACAGCCTAATTAAACCACAAACCATCTATCTATCGTTCTATCTATCTATCGTTCCATCTATCTATCGTTCTAGCATTCTGTTGATTAAGAGAATAGCAATGCCCTAGCAACCAAGCAGAAGACCATAGTAACCACTACGGACATCTTTGAAACTGCATCTAGCATCTAGAAATCAATCAGTCAATCTGCCTTGTCTCTCTGTCTAAACTTTCAAACTTTCAGATGGATTTTTAAAACTTTTTGGTGGACGTTTTCAGGCAAGCTTTGTCAAGTTGACAGCAAAGTCCAGACAAACTAAACTCTTCTAGTTAATAATAATCAATTCTTCTGCCAAGTGTTTTATGGAGTGATATTGTGAAGCAGACATCAACACTATCAACACATCCATATACCATTATGCTCTACAACAGATATCAAGTTAATAGTTGAATATATTTGTTTTAACAGTAGAGTTAAGAGAATGAAACGGCTCTGGACTCACAGTACAGCTGCTCAGCGGGTCCTTCATCTTCACACTGGTCGTTCTTTAACTCTGCAGATCAAACTTTGACCCTGTCCGTTCCTGAAGAATGCATGCGGAAATCACCTGTGTGCCTGTGCAAGATTACGGCATCATTAGCCCTCCATAAAACCAGAGGAGTGGCGGAATGCAGCTTCAGTCTTTGCTATAGCAATCAATGTTTCACTTTTGTCAGCTGGTTTAATGTTTGTCTTGATGTTGCCAGCAGACAGTACTAGTACTATATGCGCTTTTAAAAATAATGATTTCAAAACATAGTTTTTGCACTGATGCCACTGAATAATCATTTTGGCTTGCTTTCAGTAAACCCTTTTTAGAGGAATTGCTCACCAAAAATGAACATTTGCCAAAAAATGTACTCACTCTGAGGTCATCCAAGATGCAGATGAGTTTGTTTCTTCATCAGAACAGCTTTGGAGAAATGCAGCATTACATCACTTGCTCAACAACCTCTACAGTGAATGGGTGCCGTCAGAATAAACAGCTGATAAAAACTGCTCCAGTCCATCAGTTGACGTCTTGTGAAGTGAAAAGCTTCATAAGTAAATTTTCTTTGTTTGGTTAGCTATTCCTTTAAAAGAAGTTTATAGGAATCCTAGATAATGATATAGAGACCAACATTTCCATAAAATGATTTACATTTATATAATTTGAGCTTTGATTTTTCTGTAGGTTCCAGCTCTGGACAATCAAAAAAAAAAAAAAAATTGTTTTCTCTAGTCTTTGTCGAAATTTTTTAAAGAAACTCATTAATGGCACAATTTATTACAAAGTATGACTTTTTAAAGAATGCTGGACTCTGGTCAGTTGTAGAAATCTGTGGTGAAATATTTGCATAATTATGCTGAACTGCAAACAGTAAAATTGCAATAATGGTTGATTTGAAGGGTCAAACATCTCAATTCATTATCACACTTAAAAAAAACTAGGTATTTATGCTGTAAGAAAGAAATAGAGACTTTATTGAAGTGGATGATTAGGAAACAATTAGGAAACGATGGTATAGTCTACTCATCATGGTGTCATCTCTGAACTGGACTTTTAATGTAAGGCTTCGTGTCGAAAAAGCCTACATTTAGTGTGCAATATATGATTGCCATTTTTGTTGTTTTGTCAACTATTCTTATTGCTGACCCTGTAAGTAAATGGAGCAGAGGAGTCGATTCCATCGACAGGAGTCAGAATCGAAGTCGACTCTGAAAACGTAATCGAACACCCCTATATTAGCATTTGGGGGCAAAGCAATGTGTAATTGTTCTAGTCTCCGCCCACTCCTCCCCCTGCACCAATCAGAACGCACATATCCACATCGATCTTAGCGGCTGCTCTAGACCTGGAGGATTATAAGTTTAAAGCTGATGTACTGGAGCATTTTAAGGTTTGACTCCAAGATGGTCAAATCTCTCAAAATATATAATCTTTCCAGCTGCAAACCTTCTGTGTCTGTTGTTTATAGTTATATTAAGGTTTCCCCACAACACCTTAAAAAAAACAGTTTTTTATTAGTTATCCTCTTTTCACTTTATTTCCCCCCTTTCAACCTGCTGGAGAGATGAATGCAGGCTGCAACAGTGCCATATTAAAGAAAACTGCTTCAAAATACCATAAATTAACAATATCCCTCGCATCTAATCTTAAATGAGATAAATAGAGAGACAGATGCAGCCAAAACAACAAAAGCAGCCAGAAGGGTTTTGGTCTGTCGTGTTTATTTAAAATACATGGCAACATAATTCATTAGTACCGCTGATAATCAGTTTTCCAGCAAAGGCAGAGAATACAGTTGTTTTTTTTTAATCTTCGCCTTTTTGACATCAAATGTAAACCACATAACACAGCAACCTGTCTGCAGTGCAAATAAGACGACGGCTAATTAGCTGTAGCGCTTCTCCAGCTCAAAACAGACAGCAGCAGCGACCTTCCCAACACTGAAAGAAACAGCATCAAAACACTCGAATCAAAAGCTTTAAATAAAGCTCGGCTGAATGATGTTCAAATGCATGAGAAAAAACAGAAGAATCTTTTATTCTAAACTCAAAAAAGCTAATTAAAAAAATAGACAACATAACAATAACCAATAAGACCAGTGTTTGATGCCACTTATTCATCAAAGTGCATGTAAGTATGTTCATTCAAACGGTGTGATAGTTTGATATATTTCATAATCTCATATGTACCTTGTTTCTGAAGTGTGAGCACAATAATAAAACCAAACCTATTTTGAAATATGACTGGGATTCAATGAGAAATGATCATCAAATATAATCACGGGACATTAGATTCTTTATACCTGCTGACTTGACGGTATTAATCAGTAATCACTTGATAAATTTCACTATTTCTTTCAAGTCAAATCACATTGAAATACTTTTTTGGAAAAAAACACTTTCCAAAGGTGCAAGTTTCCTACTAAAACTCTTACCTTATAAGAAGCAGAATTTTTTCAAAGTCAGGCAAGATTTCTCAATAAAATACACAATAAATGTCCCTTTTCTTTTCAGCACCTGACACACTGATACAGGCTTCCCATTATCAACGTACACTACCGTTCCAAAGACTTTTATTTTGAAAGAAATGAATACTTTTACTCAGCAAGGATGCATTAAATTGATCAAAAGTGACAGACATTTATAATGTTACTAAATATTTCTATTTCAAATAAATGCTTTTCAAAAGAATCCTGAAAAAAGGCATCACTACATGTATTTCCACAAAAATATGAAGCAGCACAACCGTTTTCAACATTGATAAGAAATGTTTGTTGAGCAGCAAATCAGCATATTAGAATGATTTCTGAAGGATCAGGTGACACTGAAAATTCAGCTTTGCATCACAGGAATAAACTACATTTTCAAATATAATCAAATAGAGAACAGTTATTTTAAATTGTAATAATATCTCACAATATTTCAGTTTTTACTGTATTTTTGATCAAATAAATGCAGCCTTGATGAGCAGAAGACACTTCTTTCAAAAACATCTCTCCAACCCCAATCCTTTGAATGATAGCGTACTTGTGAAAATATGTTTGGTGAAGGAATGTCACTGATTCGTCATAAACTACTAGTTCATTTGAACAAATGATTATTTTGAGTGAATTGACTGATTGCCATTTTAAAACACTGTTACCCCATTCCACGAAAATGATGCTGTTGCTCGTGTCGGAGCTGATGCTCAGCTGGAGAATCTGTGAATCTCTCAATTTAAATCATGTAAGTGATTGTTACTGCATAACCTTCCTACAAATAAATATAGTGCATCGCTCTGCTTTAATGTAGAATCTGAAGTTGCCATGCAACGTCACAAAAATAAAACCAGCGTGTTCACAAGATAAATGTGAGTCACCAAATTAAACATTTCCAGTTTAGACTGCTTTGTTGATGATAATCAAAACTAGTTGTTTTGATGTTATCATTTCCTTATTGAAACCAGCAGATTTAAGGCCACACACATTATATGCAAATACAAATGCAGATGTGAATACTTGCCGATGCAGTGCAAGATATTCTCAGTAGTCAAACGGGCAAGAAATCCAGCTAACAATATGTTCTAAGAATATTTTGTACCTTTCAAGTTATGAAAAGAAATTTCAAATTTTCTATGAACATTCAAAATGTCCAGTTTAAGAAAAAAATGTTGTAAAATGTTTTTATTTCTTGGTTATATAAACGTTAACAGTCCATTTTATAATTTTGCAAACATTATGGGAACATTACTGTTGAACGTTCTGAAACAAATACCATTCAAACAAACCTTGAATGAATATGCAATATTTCAGGGGGGAAAAAATCATGAATGGTATATCATCATGGTATAACCGTTTTTGCTGACATTATTAAAGATCAAATAACTTTGAACAAACTTTCTATTAATGTTACTGGAATAATGTTTGTTCGTAACTTTTGACAGAAGTTTGCCAGAATGTAGCCAAAGTTATGAGAAGTTACTGATGTCGGTACTAGTAAACTGTCAGTGTTGTTCAAGTAGCTAGCTAGTTAAAACGGTTCAACTAACTTGCTTCAACTTGCAAGATTCTGTTCAAAATATTGTGCTCTGAATTGCAATTTCTTTTGGAATGCACAAAATCAAGTATTTAACATTCACATACTGTGCTTGCATACGGTATGCTTTGGGAAACGTTTTTGGATGCTTGTCTAACGTTTTTTAAATGTACATTTAAAAGTAACATTCCCATAATGTTTGAAAATTGTAAAATGAAATGTTCTAGTAACATTCGCAAAACCAAGAAAAAATGTTAACGTTAAAAAATGTTAATGTTAAAACGTTTAAAAAACTACACATTGAACATTTTATATAACGTAATGGAATTGTTAGCAAAACGTTCATAGAGCATATATTTGTTAGCTGATAAATGCGTTTAACTACAGGTGGACAGCTGAAGTTCCAACAACACAATTTTGCGATGCATTTTGCATATGTTTGTTGGACCTTGTGACCATAGTTGGCTAATAATGCTTTTAGGAAACGCACCCAGAGCGGTTCTAGACTGGGCACCAGCTCCAGCACCAACATCATGTCGTGGAAAAGGGGAACTTATGTTAAAAAACAAACAAACACACAAATGCAAATTTATTAAAGATACAAAAATTAATAAATAGAAAATAACACTAATCCAAGAAAACTACTGTTCCTATGATGCCAGAATACATGACCGCAGCAGCATGCTCACGTGATTATGAAAGAAAGAACGGCGCTTTCATTCACTTGCTCGAAAGAAAAGAGTGAGCCGCACTGAATCTAAAAGGTGCTTTGATAACGAATGTCGCAGGATGAACAACCACAAAAACAAAAGCCAACGAATGGAACACAAAACATCTGGGGGAAATGGTGAAAAGCGACCAACCCAAACAGAACCGCATTCACATTATTGAGAAGTTCCAGTACGGGACCGGTAATGTTCATACATGATTTGACACAACGGAGAGTGATGCAGCTGGGGCCCAGTGAAACGTCCTCTACGCTGGGTGGACGGTTAGTGTTCGTCTGGGCACGGGGACGAGGACAGGTAGCCGTTGGTGCCGTTGGTCCCGTTAGTGTGGTGTTTCTGAGGAGGAGGAAGAACCTCGTCTTCATCGGAGCTGGACTCAATGTCACTGCGGTCATCCTTTGACACCTAGGAAGGGTAGAGAGATGGTTAAGATGACAGTATTTTCTATATATGGCACTATATTTTGACAATTAGAAGTGACTGTTTGCTTCTAATCACCTTAGTTTGACAGTTTTTTGACATTTTAGATGTTTGAGGTCAATAATAGAAATCTCTTACGCTCACCAAGGCTGCATTTATTTGATCAAAAATACGGTAAAAACTGTTTTCTATCGGAATATATTTTAAAATGTAATTTATTCCTGTGAGGCAAAGCTGAATTTTTTTTGCTTTTGCATTCTTTGATGAATAGAAAGTTCAAAGAACAGCATTTATTTGAAATAGAAATCTTTTGTAACATTTTCAATGTCTTTACTGTCACTTTTGATCAATTTAATGTGTCCTTGTTGAATAAAACTATTCATTTCTTTAAAAAAAAACAAAACAAACCTTACTGACCCCAAACAGACTCCATATACATAACTCTGAGAAGTTTAATGTGTCCATGCACAGGACAATGAAGTTTTTTGCTGCTAAGTCATAGCAATTTTGCACCAATCTCTTTTTTCAATCATCTACTTACATGTAAAGGATTCCATTTTCCCGCCTTTGATGGCAGCGATGAAGACAAAGAAGAGAGAAAAAGCACATAAATTCAGGAATACAGAATAAGCATTAGGTTAAAGTACTAGTTAATGAACCCAGTTTGATAGCAATCAATCAATCAACCAATCAATCAAGCAATCAGGTAACAATCTGAGTTTTACATCAACATGAAATGCCACTCACAGTTACAGCATGAAAAAAACATGTAGGTTGGGTCAATTTATTTAACATTTTCTCTCATTATCTCATGTTAAAATACTCAATTGCTCATGTGCGCGCATTTACATTCTTCATTTGTGTCTGTTTTGTTTTTATGAAACACCATATGGACAGACTTTACACATATGGAGCCTCATTTATAAAGCATGCATACGTACAGATTTGACCTTAGAGTGACTTCGAAAGATACATAATCAGCAGAAATTCCACTTCCATCAGACTACATGTTAACCGTTTACACCCTTCAAGAATGTACCAATAGGACTATTTGGACAGCAATTGTTTCTCATGGGAAAGTAAGGGAATTTCAACATTAACAAGAGCTAGATAGTTACCTACTGTTTTTGAGCTCGTTTGGTAATTTAATTGCCATTTGGATCCACATCTTTTGTAAATCCTTGAAAACTTCTGTGCTTTGTGATAATGTGCATGCAACTTAAATATAGATACTTTTTATTACTAAAATACTGGAAAATGTTTAGAAGAAGAAAATTTCACTACAGTGAGCGGAAGTCTTAAGAAGAAAAAATATAAAATCACTTTTGAACTGGGCCATTTTTAATGGCAGCAACAGGTATGAAGTACAATTTAAAAGTATGTATTTATATAAATTTGGCCTTATGCGCCTTAATCATTTTACTAGTTGACCAAATAGTCAAATATTTGCTTTATGTAAATTGCTGCTTCCATCATTTTGAGATAAAATGCAAGACAAAACTATTTAAAGCGCAGGGTGTCAATCCAGTTCCTAATATTATTAAATAGAATGTTTAAATACATTAACAAACCATTTTAACTGATTATTAAATTCACTGTCATGCTGAACATGTGATTGACCAAAAAGAAATGCATTTCTGGATTTGTAGGATCACAGTACTCACTCGTCCACCAGGAATAAATCTTCATCTGAATGCGCAAGTTTTGTCCCTGAGGTGCCATTCAACGTGAGAAACAATTACTGTCCGAATAGGGCTAAAGATATGGTGAACTGATCTGATATGCTCAATAACATGTGAAAGATCGGCCATATGACCATGCTTAAATTAGTGGCACAAGATATATTAAGAGTCCCTAGCCACAAAGGGTCAGGTCAGGTGTATTTTCTGGAGTCTCACCTTTCCTCTGGAGATGGCCCTGCAGGCGATGCGCACTATGAGATACGACCAGAAGGTGTGCAGGGCCTGCAGCAGGACGAGCAGCACGTTAAACACCCACCACGACGGGTACGGCCCCACGATCTCCCAGCTCTCAAACACAGTGGTGTTTAAAATCCTGCAATATAGGATATTTCATTGGGACAAGTATAGTGATGGCCAAAATTGTGACAGATCTGAAAATATTGACCTTTTTTTTGCCTCCAAAACATGATTTTATTTCATAATGTTCATGAAACATTCAGATGGTTGCTCAGAGCACAACAAATATGTGACCCTGGACCACAAAACCAGTCTTAAGTCGCAGGGGTATATTTGTAGCAGTAGCCAAAAATATATTGTATGGGTCAAAATGATCCATTTTTCTTTTATGCCAAAAATCATTAGGATATTAAGTAAACATCATGTTCCATGAAGATATTTTGTAAATTTCTTACCGTAAATATATCAAAACTTCATTTTTGATTAGTAATATGCCTTGCTACGAACTTCATTTGAACAACTTTAAATGCGATTTTCTCAATATTTTGATTTTTTTGCACCCTCAGATTCCAGATTTTCAAATAGTTGTATCTCGGCCAAATTTTGTCCTGTCCTAACAAACCATACATCAATGGAAAGCTTATTTATTCAGTTTTCAGATGATGCATAAATCTCAATTTCAAAAAACTGACACTTAAGACTGGTTTTGTGGTCCAGGGTCACATATCAGATGAAGTGAGTCGTACTGTTTTTATCCACGTTTAACTTGGATATTTGCTATGTCTATCTTTTGCAGCAATTACAGCAGCACATCTCTCGGGCATAGTGTCGATATATTTCCTGAGAACTTTAACACTAATGTTATCCCACGCCTTCTGCAACTCAATATAATATATATTGATATAAATTGATATATATAATTATAAATAATGTAGACTTCTTAGAATAAATTAATTTTATTTATATATTGTTTCTACAAATGAGGATGTTCCCAAATAGAGGTTTTGTTGGTTTTAGCTTACCTATGGAGCGGTGTTTCAGTGAACTAAAACCAAAACTATTAAAAATTGTTTGGTTAATTGAAATAAAGCTGAAATAAAATATAAATATTAGATGAAAAATTGAAAACAAAAATGAATTAGAAATATCGACTCTGCAACGATCCGGAATAAGTTTTAAAATGGACTATTATTAACAGTTAGTTAATTAATTAAATTATTAATTACTAAACTAAAAAAATTAAAATAAATTAAAGATAAATAGAAACATAAAAAACAGTCTAATAAAAATGACAATAGCAATGTGCAAAATTACTAGAACTTAGATTAAAATGAAAATATAAAAATAAAAAAAATCAGAATATGAATAAATACTTTAATATTAATAAAAATGACAAAAGCACATTACAAAAATACTAAAACGTAAAAAGTAAAATGAACTGAAAATATAAAAATAAAAACGAATTCAGAATATGAATAAATACTTGAATATTAATAAATTACTATTAATAAAAATGAAAAAAGCACATTTCAAAATTACTAAAACCTAAAATTAAAACTGAAAATATAAAAACAAAAGCTAATTCAAAATAAATATAATATTAATAGATTATTGTACTTATTAATAAGCACAAAATATTAACAAATACTTCACCAGCATTTGCAGTTGTTGCATCAAATCACACTGCATCTGCATAAAGTAAACATTTCTGAACCTTTTTTTGTAAAAGTCTAAGATCTCACTGAATATTTTTGATTCAAAATCTACAGTAGATCTGGAAATAAACAGTTTTAGGACTATCGTGTTAAGACAAAGTTGAAAAAAAACTAAGTATACAAATGATGACTAAAACAATGAAGCAATATTTCAGATTCTGCAGGTCATTAGATCAAATGTAAATGAGTGATAGTGATCACTCTTTAATAAAAGCTCAGATTTCATAGCTTCCACTGTAGCACACAATGCACAAATCTCAACCTACAAAAGGAGACTGAATCAGAATTTACATGAAGTGAATACAGGGACTGTGTCAAGGCCATTTCATAATCGTCACTAAATGACAGTAAGGACTCTCAGAGGACCAGAGACTTCAGATATCGTCGGTTCCTCGTGCGGCTCCTCAGCCGAATCCAGATTAGACTGTTTCTCTAATTCCATTAGAGTCACACAATGAAGTACTCAAAAGCCACAGCAGACACTTAGACGAGGTGAGTGAATAAAACGTCTTCCCGGCACTAAATGATTAATGAGGAAAATGAGCGGAAAAAGCACAGATGACTCATTCTGAAGAACAGAATGAATAATGGATCTGAAAAAGCCACAGAAGTGAAAGTTCAGGATCCAAAAGCCGTTACACCTGCTGTTAACATCAGACGCAGGCGGTCTGCACTACATACAGGTGGAAACGGGGTCCAAAACGTTACGTGATCGATCAAACCACATTCAGAGGCAGTCGGACGTGTAAACGCTAATGCATCAGCAGGAAGAGGAAATATTGGATATGCATCTTTTAGATGATTGCACATTTAAGTCTTGTGGCTGTAATTAAACAGTGTGTATTTTAATTTTATTTTTAATATTTTACTTTGTTGTAATGCAGAGATTGCAAGTGCAAGTGAAATGCATCCTTCTCCTGTGAGCTTGTTATGGTTATGTTGCATGTAGGACAATTAAGTTTGTGTTTGTATTCATACTTGGCTATACTTTTAATAACAATGTCTCCACTGCAGTGTTATTTAATTATTAGCACTATTATAGTATTTATAGCATAGCATTTAATAACTGATTAATAAGAGAGTTTTCATTGATATTTTTGAATTAGCTTTAATTTTTGTATTTTCAGTTTATATATTTTTTTAAGTTTTTTGTGTAATTTTATTAGTGTCGTTTTTGTTACTTGAAATAAAATAAACATTAACTGAAATAAAATGAAATCTCAAAAGCTTTATTTCAGCTAGTTGCCAAAGCAGAATTTCTAATTTTAGTTTTATTATTAATGTACTAAAATAACTAAAACTGACATAAAAATTACTGATAGGAATGCCAAATTTTGATGAAAAATCCCTTAATTCTCAATGAATTGTTTTTGACTTGTGAGCAACATGGTTAATGTGAATAATGGGAGATGGAAACACGTTTGCCGAATAAATTCCTCCATGTGTGTCAAAAAAGTCATGTGACTTTGCGCTATGGGACGGCAAATCCTGACTAACCAGCGGACCGATCTTGTTGCACAACATCTGAAATGTTGTTATGGTCGTTCATAAATGCCTGGGCAAAGTCTGTCGTCCAAGTATTTCTGTATAATTGCCTCCCAGAAAAGTTAAATAATGCTAAAGTTTAAGTTTTTCATATAATATTTTTATATATCAGATTTATTTCAGTAAAGAAAATAATTTTTAGTAGTTTGTTTTAGTTAACAATAACTAATATAGTATAATATAATGTAATATAATATAACAGTTGTAATTATTTCTTGTGGTAACACTGTCACAAACAAATGCGTAACTTGATTTTAGCCAAAACCTGTTAATTATTTGAGCTGTAAAACTGTCTCAGCGGTCTAATAAAATCAGGTTAAAAACAGTGGTTTTATTAAAGCTCAATGCTATTTCTTTGAGTGATTAAATGCCTATTATAGCTGTAAAGAGCACGAGGCCATCTGTTTCTCTCATTCTGAACTCGTCCACATCTCCACACTACTGCTGTAGCCATAGTAACTATTACTTGGCAACAACACTGACTGAAGGTGTCAAAACCTGAAATGAAAATGCTGGAAAAGATGTTAAAATAGAAGATTTGAGATGCACAGATGAGAACGAGAGGTTCAGAGGTGCTCAGACGCCAGCTCATCATCTGTTACTGACAGGACTGTCTTACCATACAGGATACACTCCCAGCCTGGAGCTGATGAACACCAGGGCAAACATGACGAACAGGACGTTGCAGAGTCTCTGGCATTTGGCGTAGTTGGCCATTTTTGCAGCCTGCAAACAGATTTACTGCGTGATTAATATCAATGTGACAGACATTAATGCATGTAAATAGCACATCTTGCATCACCTTGCATCTTGATTCTTGATTGCACAATATAATGGAACAGACAATACCATAAAAAACCCATTAAGTCGTCATACGAGCTTAAAATGGATAAACAAGTTAATTCTGTGGTTCGGTCTTTTTTTTCATTTACGTCAAATTGCAAAAGTTAAACCGTTTCAAATTTTTTTCAGATACTCATCATCCACACCCTGATATTCTCCGGTCTAGACTGCTGTAATTCGCTCTACTGCGGTATTAATAAATCAATTCTGGATCCGCTACAACTAGTCCTGAATGCTACTGCTAGACTCCTGACACAAAAATATGTGACCCTGGAGCACAAAACCAGTTTTAAGTCGCTGGGGTATATTTGTAGCAATAGCCAAAAATATATTGTATGGGTCAAAATGATCCATTTTTCTTTTATGCCAAAAATCATTAGGATATTAAGTAAAGATCATGTTCCATGAAGATATTTTGTAAATTTCCTACTGTAAATATATCAAAACTTCATTTTTGATCAGTAATATGCATGGCTAAGAACTTCATTTGGACAACTTTAAAAGCGATTTTCTCAATATTTTGATTTTTTTGTACCCTCAGATTCCAGATTTTCAAATAGTTGTATCTCAGCCAAATATTGTCCTATCATAACAAACCATACATCAATGGAAAGCTTATTTATTCAGTTTCAAAAAATTGACACTTATGGCTGGTTTTGTGGTCCAAGGTCACATTTGAACATATCACTTCCATTCTGGTCTCGTTAAACTGGTTACCTGTAAAATATAAAATTGAGTTCAAAATCCTGGTAATGGTATTTAAGTCTATTAATAACCGCGCTCCATCTTATCTGGCAGACCTCCTTGTAAGACATGTTCCCTCTAGATCACATGGATCCAGTGATCTGGCACTCTTAACAGTGCCCAGAACTAGATCCAAGTACAAGGGTGATCGGTCCAAATCTGTGGAATAAGTTGCCACTAGCGATTAGAATGGCACCAACTCTGGCTATTTTTAGATCCAAGTTAAAAAATCATTTACTTTCCGTGGCATTTTAAAATGGATGAGGTTTTTACGAACGAATTAGTTTTAATGTTTGTACTATCATTATGTTGAGGTATGATTGTCTGTGTCTATTTTGTAAAGCACTTTGGGCAACTTAGTTGTATTTATACAGTGCTATATAAATAAATAAAAGAAAAAGAAGAAGAAGATGTGTATAAATAACAAAACTAGTAAATTAAATTCATTAAAATTTTATTTTTATCACATTATCAGTCACAGTAATGTAATATATAATTCATATATAATGATTATTTTTCAGTATTTCTACATTACATCTACATTATATATGTCTTATTTTATTTTAAATGTATTTATTATTATATTTTAATAAGTATGTTATTTCCCATGCTAGATATTTATTTACTTATTTATTTATATTTGTTTTTATTTTTATTTATACGTTTAATTAAACGTATTTAATATTTTATTTATTTATTATAGTCAAGTCAGGCCTTGTTGTTTTAACCTTGTCTCACCCAGAAATGAAAATATCAATATTAGCAGTGAATGTGGACTGTTTTTGTTCATAAAAATCTGCAATATAGCACTTAAGTCATACCGACTACATATATAGCACTTTTGTGGTTTTCCCAGACGAAAGAAAGTCTGGTTTTGGAACAACATGAGGGTGAGTAAATAATAAATCATTTGTACTTTTGGGTGGACAATGCTTTTAAAAATGGTTAAGCAGCTGATAGATCAGCCAACTAACTTTCCAACATTAAAATTAGAATCTGTAACTTCAAAACGTCATTTACTAATGAATTCCTGTTGCTGTAGGTTTTGACAAGCGTACTAATAATTCACAGGATTGGAACAGGAAGTCACCTCCAGCAGGACGTCGGCAGCGTCGTGAAGGCACATGACCAGCGTTCCCACCCGAGCCATGTTATTCACATATGAGAAGGTGATCAGAGAGATGGTGGCCACATGATGCAGGAACATCAGGAGAAAGTCCTGCAGGAAGTCAAACAGGAAGTGTAAACATTTTATGTCCTTTAAACCTACAAGACAAACAATCCTGCTATGCAGTACATTTTCCTGTCCTCATCATACGTTTTAATACATGGAGCAAATATGAAACTCGTATCATATTAGTTACTTTAAAAAAAAAAAAAAGAAAAATCACAATATCACAATTAAATGAACATAAGTGTAAATTTTAAATCATTGACTGTTGTTTGAGATCAGATTTACTCTAACAAAAATTCCAAATAATATCAAATATTAACTTCAAGTTAAGGTTATAATTGTTAACTAAAAGTAAAGTCAAATAAAATAAAATAAAAAATAAGTAAAATAAAAAATAAATCACAAAAGTCATTATTTTGAAAAAAAAAAAAAAAATATATATATATATATATATATATATATGTGACCCTGGAGCACAAAACCAGTCTTAAGTTGCTGGGGAATATTTGTAGCAATAGTACACTGTATGGGTCAAAATTATCAATTTTTCTTTTATGCCAAAAATCATTAGGATATTAAGTAAAGATCATGTTCCATGAAGAGATTTTGTATATTTCCTACCGTAAATATATCAAAACTTCATTTTTGATCAATAATATGCATGGCTAAGAACTTAATTTAGACAACTTTAAAGGCGATTTTCTCAATATTTTGATATTTTTGCACCCTCAGATTCCAGATTTTCAAAGAGTTGTATCTCAGCCAAATATTGTCCTATCATAACAAAGCTTATTTATTCAGTTTTCAGATGATTTTAAAAAATTGACACTTATGACTGGTTTTGTGGTCCAGGGTCACATACATATATATATATATATATATATATAATTAACTTTGTATAATATATAATATAATTAACTGTTGCCAAGACATCATTTCTAATTTTCTTGCAGTTTAACTTGAAGTACTGAAATAACTTAAACTGTAATAAAAACTACTAAGAACTATATAAAAACTTTTTAAAAAATCAAATTACTATAAAAAATTAAAATGAACCCTGATAATATAAAATAAAAATAATTTAAAATATTAATAAAAACCATATTGATATTAAAAAATATTTATTCATTAATAAAAACTGATTTTTAGTATATTAGTTATACTAAAAGAACACTTCTTCAAGTCGACTCCTCCCTGAAAGAGCTGACTTGAACTGCTAAACTCTGACTGAGCAATGAATGACTAACTAGATCTTTATTTCCTGCCTGT
The DNA here is from genome assembly GCA_021397915.2 of Tor tambroides. Lineage (NCBI taxonomy): Eukaryota > Metazoa > Chordata > Actinopteri > Cypriniformes > Cyprinidae > Tor > Tor tambroides. The sequence continues at coordinate 69,154 of JAFVLL020037414.1, read as the reverse complement.
TAGTCATTCGATTCATTTTCTTGCCATTACGTAAATGATCAAGTTATAATTAAAAATGTTTATGTGTCTGGGCTTAACCAAAGATATTTCTGAAAGTCTCTTACAGCCTTTTCCATACTGTTTTTAAATGACAATACAAGCATATTCAGGTTTTTAAGAGTCTAAAATGTACTGCAGAACAGGAAGGGCTAATTCAGGTTTGCTTACATTTTCCCATAAACACGATACAGCATGTCACTATATTAGCAACTACAGGACCTGGGCCTGTATTCACAAAACATCTTAAGGCTAAAAGTAGCTCATAACTCACCAATTTAGGAGAAAATCTGAAAAATAATGGGTGTGTCAGTCCTAAATTTAGGACTCCTAAATTTTTGTCTAAGAGTATTTCACAAAGTGTTTTAGCGCTAAAACTAGCTCCTAAATCTGTGAAACGTTAGGAGTAGTGAAGAGGACTCCTAAGTCACTAAAACCAAGCCACAAACTATTCCTAAAATGGCTGTTGCCGGCAATCTGCCTCAGAATATAAACATTTTAGAAACATTTGACGATAATGAGCTTTTATAAAGGTATCACCTTTGGTTTTGGAGGTTATCCCTATACTCAATTTTCCTTGCTTTCATTAATCAGCTGGGCAAGAGGTAACATGTTCTTGCATCCAGTTTGGTTTTCTTTTACGTTTGCATGTCTTACTATCAGCCATGCTTATTCTACTCTGTTAATTAAAAGGCTGTTTATTTGCATAGTCACTAATTATGAGAAGCATACATGTAAGAGGTTGACAATTAGCTGAACATATACTTGTTTAATTTAGTGACACTTAGGCTGCGTTTTAAAATCTTTATTTGAATGTGGCAATTAACAGTTTTATTTTTAAACCATATGGCATATGGCATTTATTCATATTCTATGAATAAATCTCTGAAAGAGACTATCAGCCAATCACTGTGTGCATAGATAGTAAGCATGCTGACATGATCCATATACTGTAAAAAAACAAAAAAAAAAAACAAAAACGTTGAGCCAACTTAAAATTAAGGCAACCAGCTTCAGCAGATTTTTGAGTTTTCTCAACTTGTTTTAAGTTTATACAACAAAGTTGAGAATCTTCTACAAAAATTAGTTGAGAGAACTCAAAAATCTGCTGAAGCTAGTTGCCTTAAGATTTTAAGTTGGCTCCCGTCCTTACTCTTAGCTTAAGTAAAAGTTTGTCTCAGCAGCTTTGTGAATTGGCTTTAAGAGAAACTCTTAGCTAAAAACTTTTACTGCTATTTAGGAGAGCTCCTAGTGGTAAGATAAAATGTTTTGTGAATATGGGCCCAGATCACTTGCGCATGTTTAACACTCAACCAAAAACCCTGAATCAAATTAAACAGCTTCATTGACAAACAGTGCTATAAATCATATATATAAAGAGGGAGCCTTCAGTGTCCTCACAGTCTATTCTCACTGAGGAAATCCTGTTGAAGAATGCTGTTAAGAGGCCAGGTGTTGCATGCTCCCCTGCGGCATCGTGGGATTGCACTGACTCCGCAAGCTGGTTGATGATGATGGTGATGAAGATGAGGAGGAAGTGCAGTGGGGTGAAAAACAGAATGGAAGCATGGCAAACGAAGAGAAGGGGCACACTGGTGCGGGCAGGAATGAGGCAGAGCACATCCTCAATGCGTGCACGGAAAAAACTGAAAGGATAGAGCAAAGAAAAACAAGATTTGCATTTCCTGAAGGAAACAGCAGGGCATGCAAGGCAGAAAAAAAAAAAAAAAAAAAAAAAAGATTTTTAGGTAGTTTTAGGTTGTGTGTGTGTTTTTTTGTTGTTGTTTTTTGTAACTGTCAAAAGTAAAAGTAATAATAAAATAATAATAAAAAAATACATTATATACAAAAACTAAAAAACTGAAACTTTTTTTTATATAAATAAACTAATATATATATATATATATATATATATATATATATATATATATATATATATATACACACACACACACACACACATACAAACAGGTGTGTGTGTGTATATATATATATATATATATATATATACACACATACATACATACACAAACATACTATTATAGTTTTTGTTAATATTTTAAATTAGACAAATTATTAATAGATAATTATTAATATAATTATGTAATTATTATTAGTCTTTAGTTATTTTGTGTTTTTGTCATTTTTATATATATATAGTTAGTTATTAAGTTATTAAATTTTATTTATTAGTACTTAAACTAAAAGGAAATAAGATATGTTGCCTTGGCAAATAGCTGAAATATATTTATATAGCCAAGCTGAAATAAAATAAATGACATTTCTTTTTATTTTGTTACAAGTAATGAAATGTATTCATGGTTTTAATAATTAACAATAATAATCTTGATAAATAGGTTTTAAAAAATATTTTATTTAATATCAGTTGATTAAAATTTTAGTCCAAGTAATGGAACGTATTCAATGTTTTATTAGTACCATATGAACCTTGATATTTTTTTTTTGTATAAATATATGTAAAGTTTAAGTTTTTTATATTCTATTTTATAACAGTTATTTTTTATGTCAATTTAGTTAAGTTTTTTTTATGATTTTATATATATATATATATATATATATATATATATATATATATATATATATATAATTTCCAACAAACCTTAACCAATATGTGTTGCCTTGCAAACACTAAAAACAGAACAACATGTCAACAGTGAGCAGAGAAATGAGAGCGACTGAGTGCATGAGTCTGGCACAGAGGGGTTGTGAAGGAAAGAAGAGAAAGAAAATCTATAAAGCACAGACTGCAGGTGCTAACTGCGATTTCAAGGAGTCTTTGAGAGCAAGCGTCCACCTGTTCAAACACACAGGCTGAGCTTCTCCTGCATTACGCCACAGAACCAACAAGGCTGCGACAGAGAGCGCTCATGTCAGCTGCAGGAGAGCACTTTTACATTGAGACCGCACTGCCGTAATCAACACGGGACAATTACACAGCCTGTGGAGCTCAATGAAGCTTTTGAGAGTGCTGAGGGCAGTCTGGATTTTAGTTGTTTACATTTGCATTCATTTACATGACATTTGTCTAAGACTGACGTTGTGTCCCAAACAGGCGCAGCATGAAAAGTGAATGCGTCAAGTACTTGCCTGTTCACACTGAAAGCAGAAATGATGTGCGGTATGGTGCGATAACAGCTAAACAGAAGATAAATGATGTTAATGTAGCATTATGAATTATGTGAGGCAGGAGTTTTTGGACCAATGAGATTTGACGGTGGGCGGGGCAACCCAGTGCAGCCTGAACAAACGCAGACTGTGCAGCTGATAGAATGTCTAATTGAAGCTGGTTAGGAAAAAACTCAGATTTACATGGAAGCTTTATCATTCATTGTTTATCCAAAAATCATCCAAAATGCAAATGTATGATATCTTCCCAAAATTATTTGCAAAAAAAGATTCTTGACTTTAGGTACTTAGCTATTATTTTATTTTATTTTATTTTCATTATATTTCATTTTCATTCAAAGTTTGAGATTTTATACATGTTTCTGAAAATAGTGTCTGGAGCCCATCAAGGATGCATTTATTTGATCAAAAATACAGAAAAATAAAGTAATATTGTGAAATTTTATTACAATTTAAAATAACCATTTTCTCTTTTTATATATATTAAAATGTCATTTATTCCTGTGATGCAAAGCTGAATTTTCAGCATCATTATTCCAGTCTCCAGTGTCACATGATCCTTCAGAAATCATTCTAATATGTTGATTTGCTGCCCAAGAATCAATGTTGAAATATTTTTGTGGAAACTGTCATACTGTATTTTTTCAGGATGCTTTGATGGATAGCAGATTCAAAAGAACACCATTTATTACAAATGCAAATTTTTTGTAACAATATAAAACTCTTTACTGACACTTTAGAACAATTTAATGCAATTTCTTAAAAAAAACAAAAAAACCCACAAAACTTACTGACCCCAAACTTTTGAATGATAATGCATTTATGAATTTATTTAGTGTGCTTAATATGCAGACCAGCATTTTAAACAATATTCCCACTTTTCCATTTACTTGCTCCTGTGTTATCAAAAGATCAAATCTGAAAATAAATTTGCAACAAATTCAACTGCAAAAGTTTAATTTCCAGATAAATTAGTATAATCTGTCAGGCACCCATTGACTTGCAATATTTTCCAAATGTTAATTTAAAAACTGCAATTTATGCACATGACAATGCATTCATAAAGAAACTCAACTCTTGCATAGAAATGAACATCATGCATACTGATCGTAAATATGCATTTTTCATAACCTTATATGAATATCAATGAATATTAAACACTTTACGCCTCAGCTGAAATGAAGTGGCAGCAGTTATTAGTGGTCATGATTTCACACGTTTAAAAGGAAGTTCCCCCGAAACCAGAAAACCCTTCTGTCCCTGCACACTGCACAGCAGAGGAAACAAGAGCCCTGCACGTCGCTGCTAATAAACCCAGCATGATCCCTCTCACGAGAAACTCAAAGCGCTGCAGCAGACGCGTCTAACCAGACCAAAGCAACGCTCGCTGCCTTCCACAAAACTATCTTTCAAGTTCAGATGTGCAGTAACTGCTGCCAGCAGCCCAATACTGATGCTCTGAAGATGAAAAAGAGTTTTATCTGAGGCTGTAAACTCATGGTTAACGTACCTTTCTTCTGATGTCTGTGAATTGCGAGAAGAGCAGCGACAGATAGAAGGACAGCTCCAGTATGTAGAAGTAATGCAAATCCACGGTTAACGGCTATAAAAGTCAGACACAATATAGTCAGCAACACAAAACCACACGTACAGCAGCCCTAATGAGTATTTTGAGCAGGGATTCCCAAACTTTTTTGGCAGCCAAACTCCTCTGACCTAAAATGTTAGTTCAATTTATAAGTTTAAGTTAAGTTTGCAAAGAAACAAATCCATCATTCGGGTGTTTTAACTTTAAACTGTCACTTCTGACCAAAATAATACTCCATAATCCATAATAACGCTTTCTCTGTGAAAAAAATCCATCCTCTGTTGTCCTCTGGCATCAAACTCCATAGAAGTATTTGTTAAGAAATGTTTTGGACTCTTTTCACTTGTAAACAGTGCTTGATCTGTGCATATTTCTCTCCTGATTCAGATGTTATGACTTTTTCACTGGAGAAAGCAATATTATGGATAAAGAACCTAGCCAAGTTAATTTTTTTTTTTTTTTTTACAAACATACAGGTTTTCTCTTCACAAAACAGTAAACTAATAGACAGGAGTGGTGTGGATTACTTGTGGTTTATTGTGATGTTTTTATCAGCTGTATGGACTCTCATTCTGACGGCACCCATTCACTGCAGAGCATCCATTGGTGAGCGAGTGATGTAATGCTACATTTCTCCAAATCTATTCTGATGAAAAAACTAACTCATCTACATCTTGGATGGCCTGAGGATGAATAGATTTTCAGCAGTTTTTCATTTTTTGGAGAACCGTTCCTTTAATATTTCAATTTTAACAAAACATTTGCATGTTCATGCTTCTCTGATGTTGGTTAATGGTCACACGACATGCTGATAAACAAATAAAATGTATTTTTTTTTTTGTATTTTTAATTTATTTGATAAAATGTTAAATACACTTAAATTAAATGTAATATTTTTATTTTTAAATGATGTATATTTTAATTGGATATTTCATTGTTTAGTAGCTTTTCATCAACTCATGGACTCACTGACGTTCTGCAAACCGCAGTTTGGGAATCCCAGATTTAGGACCTTAAAAATTGCATTAAAAATGTAAAAACTGAATGATCTGTTTCTGTTTGACTACAATGTTTATGCACTGCCATGCAAAATGGTTACTAACTTTCAAAAAGTATCTAATAGTCAGAGAGGGTAGAATATAGTCATGAAAAACTATGACTGTTTTGCCTCAAAAAACACTTGGATCTCAGGGGGCATTTACACAACACCATGTTCAACCAAAAACAGAAAACTTTTTGTGTGTTTTGGCCGTTCATTTATACAACAATGGCATGTTCGGGCCTGAAAATTCAGCGTTTTTTAGTCATTATCGCTGACCTGTGTAAATTGGGATCGTTTTTTATCAACGTTGTCATCTGTGAAACTTTTCAAGAACGCAAAGGAAAAACTGTTCCGTTTTGGAAAAGCATGATACAGTATGACCTATTTAATAATTGTTATTGATATATCAGACAGTATAAATGTACCTGATAGGGGTAGTTGTACCAGCACTCTCGGGTGTTCCACAGCCACGGGCTCTTTAAAATCAAACACAGAGACACAAATGATCTCCAGAGCTTTTCAATAAAGACGTAAGATAATGTCTTTTAAAAGAGCTTTTTGAATTCTGCTACATCAAAGTATGAAAAAGACTGAAAATACAGTCATTACCCTCAGTGCTAGCTACATAATTGAAATGCTTTGAATTCACTTTTTTCCCTCTCGATAAACCACATCATTATGTAGGAAAGTTAGCTGGCATCAAAGCCTGGTATTGTGTTTCCTGTGAGATCTGCTGTTGTGCTCTGAGAATACTGACATATGATCCAATCCAACGCAACTTTTGGCTAATTAGCAACTTCACAGCATCGTTCTCAAAGGCCACATATGAGAATATATGTTCTTTAACTATGAATACTGTGCAAGAACTATGGTAAATTCTCCTTAGGACAAGTAGAAACAAGTGCTTTATAGTCTTAAAATGTCCATGAATTTCTCTGTTTTCCTCCTGTGTTAAATCTATTCGGTGGTAACACTCGGTTTTGTTGTGATTCAGCTAGTTTGTTTGCTTCAAGGGTTCAAATGCTTCACTAAATTCAAATGCCTGTGCAGAAAATGAATCAGGGAAAACACTTCCAGAACCAAAGCTTATGAAAAATCCAGTGGTTATGGTTGTGTCCAATTTTATTGTTCTGCATTGCATGGATACAAATGGACAGCAAGTAAACAAATATTCTCTGGATGGTTTCTTCAGTTCAGAAGCTGGATTTCATTTCACTTTGGACTGTTTGTCTTCCCATGACCAATCATTTTTAGGACAAGGACACTGAAAAATCCAATACCAATTTCTCAATAGCCTGCTCTCCCTAATTAAGATGAATGCAACAGATGAATCTGTTCTTCAATTCTTGAGCCTGTATGAGCTGTAGGTCTGTTTAGGGTTTATGTTAGCCCACTTTCACTCCTGCTCCTATTAATAACAGCAGCAGGAGAAACGCGTCCCATCTGAGGCAAATGAACTCATTCAGTAAAGTGCACTGTCATGCAAGTTCAAGCAGTTCACCTTTAGCCTAGTTTCTACAAAGACACAGGATTACCTACTTGCGTCTATTCATAAATAATACTACGTGTTCCCTAAGATGCTCGGTTTTGGAACATTGGTTTTGAATTCATGTGCAAATGATGCTTAATACTCATTTAAAAGAACAGGTTATTCAAAAATGATATTTATTTGTCTTCATTTGGTTACTTTCCAAAGCTGTATGCCTAAATTATTTTTAAAATAGGAGGAACTGTGAAAAAAGGAGGAATATGTGCGAAATATTGACACACACACACACACACACACACACACACATATATATATATATATATATATATAATTTTTCATAAAGAGTTTATGGATAATTTTTAATTTATATATATATATATATATAGAAAAAATATTATAGATGTGTGATATAGATATGCAACATCTATCTATCTATCTATATTGCTGCTCCTTATTTAATACATTTTTCAATTTATTTAATATCTTTTTATATATTTAATATATGTTTTATATATTTTAATGTTTTTTAAAATATATTTTTATATAATAATACAATTTATAGATATAAATTACATATATATGTGTATATGTGTGTGTGTGTGTGTGTGTATATATATATATATATATATATAATTTTATCAGTCTGCTTGCTGCATCTACTTAATTTACAAATTAATGCAGTAAAATCATATCAAAATGCATCTGATTGATGATGATAAGCTTCATTCAAGTCCATTTGCGATATACTGTGCAGCCAGCTCTAGTTTGGAACAACATGATATTGAGTAAACAATGAGAGAATCTTTATTTCTGTGTGAACTATCCTTTAATTGCTTCATTGAAGAGTCAAAGATGCGGCCAGTTCTTCTGAACAAGTCTGCTTGGAGGAAAATAATCTGCATTATGGATAGAGTAATGAATTATGGATAGCTTTATGAGAGGAAGGGCAGCGAGAGAGAGAGAAAGAGAGGTTATGGATGCTGTCTCTCACCGCACAGTACGACACAACAAATCAAATCAAAATCAAGTCAGAGCTGACATCTCTCTAACTTCATCTTGTCTGCATGTTCGCTCCGCAAAACCCCAAGAGGTGATGAAAGGCAAAACGAAGAATAACTCTCAGTGTGCTGCTGCATTTTGTAGTCGTGATACTGAATAAGTAAATAAAAAACTGTGACACTGCATCTATTTGATAATGCTGTGAAAAAAACAAAGCTTCTCTGCTCGACAACATCCTGTCAACAACTCAGAGTGTTTTATGGAAACAACAAGACTGAGAGCAAAACAGAATAATGGATGTATCGACTTGTCAATCACAAAAGATGTACTGTTTCACAATGACCATCAATTATTCAGTCAAAAGAGATTGTTTACCTTCTTCAGGAAGCGCACACCGTACGTAAATATGTACAGGTAAAACGTGAACCTCCACCTGCGAAGAAAACACACAGAACAGGACATTCAGAAACATTTTGCATTACTATTGCACCATAAAGTAATTTTAATGCAGAAGCATCAACAAGAAAAGCTGTGTGTCCTCATTTGGTCCAGAGATGGGGGAGGTGAACACAGCGATCAGGTGAACCCCACTCCTCACGCTCAAGTACTTCAACATTGATTAGGAATTCAATGTGCAAGACGTCCTGTTTCTTAAGTCCTGCTGTTACCGTGACAACATTTCACATCACATCCTTCATAACAAAGGCCCAGCTGAAGATAGGACGCTGGCCTGGGCTGATATAACATCTCATTCTGTCTGTTCCCTCCATAATTAGCCCTTAAATGAGTGCACTGAGAGGCAGCGTTTAGTGCATAACAAACATACACTACCGTTCAAGTTTGGGGTCAGCAAGGTTTCTTTAAAGAAATTAATATTTGCATTCTGCAAGGATGCATTGATCAAAAGTGACAGTAAGGACATTTATAATGATTTCTATTTCAAATGAATGCTGTTCTTTTGAACTTTCTGAAAAAAATTAAATAAAAATCAAACAAATAAGTAAATAAATGCATCATGTTTCCACAATAATATTAAGTAGCACAACTGTGTTCAACATTTTCAAGTTTCGAGCCAGACTTTATTTTTGCAAAAAACAAACACGTTTTCAGCACATGAAAACTTTAGTACATACATTCTATGGCAATGTCACAAAAACCTGTTTGGAAAACTTTTTTTCTCAATAAAAAGGGTTTTAATGCAAATAAATGTGGTGTCATATGATAGATTTAGCCTAAATGTGGCATCCGAATATTTCTTGGTACTGTTCAAATGTGCACTAAATATATATTATTTTATTATTATTATTAAATTGTATATTAAATTATTGCTATTGTACTATTTTTAAGAGTAAGACATTGCCTCTCAAACATGAAAACTGCTCCACTATTTTTTTTTTTTTTGTGACGCAACAAAACTTTTTTATGCATTTTCACTTTGCCGATAACAGAAGAGCACAGATGGGTGAAAACATAGTTACAATAAGAAATGCTTTCTGAACAGCAAATCAGCATATTAGAATGATTTCTGAAGACTCGAGTAATGCTGAAAATTCAGCTTATTAAAATACATTCAAATAGAAACTAATAATATTTCACAATTTTGATGGTGAGCAGTACCTTTGGAATTGAAAGTATAACCTGCGTTTCTTAAATTTATCAATTCAGAACAGCCAACCATCCAGTATTTTTCAAACAGATTGCCATCATTTGATTAACGTCAATGTTCCAGTGGTTAAGATAAATCATGCTTCTGTCCCTTGACTGGCCCCGACTTTCAAAAAACACAAATGCTATGCTAATTTTGCAGTCCAATCCATCTTAAAACTAGTAATAAACCCTCAAACATTTAAGGAAAATGTGATTTTTCATGATATGACTCTTTAATAAACTTTAATGTTTTTTTAAGTACATTTTATGCACATTGACTTGATGTTGAGAGTAAAATCTGAGTCCTGAAGCAACACCAGTTGAGAGGCACTGCTCTAAAACGCTCTGCACCAGTCGCCCTATTTTTCAACATGTCATCTGTATGAGTCACCCTAAACCAGTTGTTCCACCACAAACCAAACACACACACACACACACACACACACACTTCTCTCACCAGGCTTTCCAGTGCTGATTCATGTAACCTTTTCCCCTATTCTTTTGGATTTTTTTCCATCCATCAACTTCTGCAAGTCTGAATACTCTAGAGAAGTGTTTCTTAAACTTTTCAGGCCAAGAACCACCTTCAGTTGAATTAAACTGGCCTTTGCAGATCTCTGAAAGAGTCTTAAAAACATATGCACAGCAAAAATAACACTTATGATCCAACCTCATGATAACTGTATGCTCAAAACTGAGTGCTGAATTCAGTGTTGAGTCAAAATCAGCCCACTCTTTAAACTGTTTGGCTGATTGTCTCAGTTTTTGCCTGCTGTCTTTTTTGCATGAGAAATAGTGGTTTATGCAGCTCAAAGAAGAAAACACTACTAAAGCTCAAACAATAGAGCGCTGCGCTAACAATGGTGAGATCATGAGTCAGATTTCCAGGAAATGCATGAAGTGATCAAATGCACAACCTGAATGCAATGTCACATTCAATGTCAATGGATGAAAGCATCTGCCACATGCATAAACGTACATGTAAAACACTGCCAGTGCAGGATGTGAGCGGACAATATGAAAGTCTTACCGAGGTATAAAAATATATTAAAATTGAGAATCAGACATAAAATAGAAAAAAGATTTGAATTGTATTTTTTTATTGCTGTACATTTCCACTGCTGTGCTGCATAACATCTGATAGACATCTATGGAGAACCACTGCTATTAAGACAGATGGCAAGGCCATTAAAACTAGAGATTTATGGTAGTCGTTTGCACAAAAAGGGAAGAAAAATTCAGTGAGAGATGCCAATGTGCAACACTGAAAGGAATAAATGACCAAGTGGGCAAAACCCAGAAACAAGTTCACATTTTTAACTTCAGGTTCCATCGTCTCAAAGTCAATGGGTTTTTTGAATGGATTTCTGGCTAAATGCCTGAAATAAGAGCTCAAGATATTTTCAAGTTTTATTCTACAACATAAAATGTATTAATACTACCCTACTTGTGATTTTTTTTTTTTTTTTTTACTGATGATAAGCTTACTTGAAGCTTTTCCTTCTCTTAGAGTGACCATACATTATCCTTTTCTCTGACGTGTCCTGGCTGGGATTTCTAAATTGCCTAAAATGCCTGTGTTTTGCTTTGTTTTCCTGTTGACAAGCTCTCAACAGTCCTCATATATTATACGTACACATATTTTCAGTTGACTGTTTTCTGCACTCTCAGAAAAAAAGTACACCTTTGTACCTTATTTACTCCTAAAAGGTGTATACCAGTATCTTAAAGTACATATTAGTACCTCTAGTATACATATTAGTACCTAAATGGTAAATATTAGTACATTTTGAAAGGATACCATCACAGTGACAACTTTTGTACTCAGCTTTTTTCTGAGAGTGTGTAGATCCCACCCTCTTGCACGCTGTGATTGGTCGATTGTGTTAAATGCCTGCATGCTATTGGTCAAACTACTTTCCAGTCATTACCTACAGAAAGTATGAAAACAATAGGAAAACAAAGCCAAAACCTAGACATTTTAGACAATTTAGAAATCCTAGGGAAAAAAGAGGATGTATAGACACCCTATTTAAAAAAAAGGTGGGAAAAGGTGGTTATTAACAGGTGGCCAAATAGGACTACAGAGGTTTTTGGGACATTAAACATCCTCATGCTAAACAGGTAAACTCATCTACTCACTAGTCTGCTTTTACAGCCTCATTGTGTTTATAATCACATTCTTGCAACTAAACTCAAGTTTTCAGGGAAATGTCTTTAAACTGTGGTGTATATTGACCTAACTTTAGATTTTTACTTCTGCTAATTGAATTTGGGCTTCATAATCCATAAAAGTTGTGTTCATTTGTGAAGGTTGTGAATCAAAATTTTAAAGAATCATAAAAAAAGAAGCTTATTTACACCAATAATTCAAAAGCCAATGGAAAAAAATCCTATTTGGTCTTTGTTAATGCTACCTGGGTTTGCTTTTGAAAATACTTTCTTCATATCATTTGTTTTTTGTCGTATTGTGGTTCTATTTCGGTAAGGGAAATCACTCAGAAATGCATGAAAAGAAATAACGCAGGAGTGCAAGGTAAAACTGTCCAAATAAATCAAACCGAATTGCAAACAAATTCAGACCTTTTTGCAAACTTGTTGATCAGAGTAGAAAGATTTATTCCCAAATCTGGCATCATTAGTTCTCTAAAGATGACATGATTGCTGAAATATTATCAGGGAGAAGGATTCTCAAGTCGCTATACGCTAATCTCCATTGTCAGACAAGGATTTATCAGTAATATTTTATTGGGAAACGGTGATATTTAAGGGAACGACTGAAGAGTCGGTGTGTTCAGGGGAAAGCAGGTGGGTTAAGCTGGCGTGGTCTTTTTAACTTGCCCCTGTGGTTATAGATCTCTCTGCCTGTGGTCAGTTTCCAGGCGCAGACGCCTGTGCCAGCCGATACCTCCGAGATCAAAGCGGACAAAGAAATGAGTCTCGCAGCCAAACAAACACCTACCACAGACACACAGCGTTCCCTGAGGCCAACTGACTGCGGCCGTCCAGCCCTCTGGGGTTTACCATGTGATATATGCCATTAATTACTGCATTGATATTCGGACAGACAGAACTCCCTGTCGCTCCCGTTGAGAAACGAAAACAACATCAATTGCGGTTCCTTCCCTTAAGGCTGAGCTCCAGTACAGACGGACACGGGAACCACCCACAGTAACAGTCACTGACTGTCTGACGCACGGTGCACACAAACTGCAGAGTGACACTGAAAAACTGCAAGATACCATCAGAGTGCACTTCCATGAATCTTCAGGCAATCTTTAATTGGGAATCGTTTCCGATCCAACTCCAATTATGGGAATCACAATTTTCAACCAGTTTTTAAAAATTAATAATGAATTAATGAATTTAAAGACTTTGAATATTTAACTGATCTATACATTTGTATTAAATATTTTTTTAGAATTATAAGACTTTTAAATAATTACAAATTTAATAATAAAATTTAATTAAAACTGGCTACAAATGATGTTTTTGAAAAAAATAAATAAATAAATAAATAAAATTAAAAAATATATATATATATATATATATATATATATTTAGTTCAACTTTATTTCTAGACTCAAGGTCCATTAGCAAGAAACTATGGAAGCCCGTTTCCGCCACTGAATAAAAAATAAAAAAAAGGTTATTGCGACTTTTTATCTCAAACTCTATAAACTCAAAACTAAAACTATAAACTCACAACTGCGAGTTATGAAGTCAGAAATAAAGTTATTATTATTATTTTAAAAAAAATGCAAATTACACACTCCATCTTTAAATTTTTAGCAAAAACAAGATTTGTAAAAAAAATGATTATCTGTATAACATAAATAAATAAATAACAATGACTAATAATAATATAATAAATAATATTAATCAATAAATAAATCAATAAAATTGTGAATTGAATTCCATCCAATATAATTCTTTCCTTTTCATTTAGTGAAAAACTACGTAGAAAAAAAGTCTTGAATTTTGAACTATTTCTATACTTCTTGCTTTAAACAGTTTGAATCTACTTACTGTTTGGTTGAAATGATGTTTCAAAAGGCTGAAATAATATCAAGACTATACAAGCTCTAGCACTCAGTCCTAATTGGAAGAAAGCGATGCATTTTTCAGCGTGTTTCTCGGGTCATTATTTGAGAAGCTTTGGACGTCTTGCTTTCAGCTGCTGTACTGAAAGCACCAGACAGCAAATCAGAGCCGCTGGGCTTCAGCTGAAGCCTGACCTTGAAAGACCTTCCAGATACACCTATTCTCTCTGAGTCTCCTCAAAAACAGAGATGCTCTGTTCTGTAGTTGATCCGTGATGTTGTCTGACAGGCCTCTGAGGCTCTTCTGGAGGACTGCGATGGACCATGGAGCACAGAAAACACCAGATCCTGTAACTTCAAACTGCATCTTCCATTAAACCGAGACGAGACTTCTTCATAAACAACGGCCGAGAGAGAGAGAAAGATACTGTTGGGCTAATGAAGGCTTTTGAGCCCAGTAAGGCCTCTGTTAAGCACCGGCAAAATAATCAATTGAGGCATAATGAAATGAAAGGGCAGTTTTTGCTGTTTGGTTTCCTGGTAATTTAACACACTGCAATTTTGAGCTTTTTCCTTGATCAATAGTAAAAACAAACTAGCAGGAGTTATTTACTTAATTAGAGGTCAACGCAGTTGCCTGGAAACAGGTTAGTTAAACATGGGTGGAGGTAGATAGAGAAAGTCAGAGAAATAAGCATTCGAGTGAAATTGATAGAATTCATCTATAGAATTCATATACAATGACTGCAGTTGGTTCAATATCTACTAACCAGCAAATCAGTGATCACCTACTTGGTCAGCAGCCTTGGTTAAGTATTTTTCTCATTTATTTTCTCCACACGGATTAAAAAAAATCCAATAGAACAACTTTGAATAAAAAAATCAGGAAAAATGGCAAAGAAGGCTGTGTACTTTATTGAGGAAATAACTACAATCCCAAAAAACACAGCAAATGACAATTTAATGAAAAAGATTGTCTATATTATTACACTCAAATTTTTTAATTTGACAGAGAGCTAATATTCGATTTAATATTTTTATTTAGCATTAGTAGTAATAGTAGTAATATTAATAATTATTATTATTAGGGCTGCACTAAGTATTTATCAATATGACTATATAATAATAATAATAATAATAATAATAATAATAAACTACAATACCATAAAGCACAGCAAATTACAGAATTGAATAAAAAACATTTTTATTGTACAGTCATATTGATATACAATTAGTGCAGCCCTATAAATAATAATAATTATTATTAATAATAAACTACAATCCCATAAAGCACAGCAAATTATTTCTATTTAATAGAAAAGATTGTCTAAATTATTATCATTATTATTATTTTATAGTCATATTGATATATTAGTGCAGCCCTACAAATAATAATAATAATTACTACTAATACTAAATAAAAACAATTAACCAAATGTTAGATCACTGTCAAACTAAAAAATACAAAAATATAATAATAATTTTATTTCACAATGCAACTGTAAAATTACAATATGAATATTTACGTCTGTCTTAATAGCTTTGTAAATGCTTCTTAAATGGTTTATAAACGCTTCTCATTACAGGTTTGGTGGCCGGTTGTATAAACTGCTTTGACTAGCCTTACAAGTTAGTCATGTATTTGTTTTTTCTTTAAAACTTTAAGTCAGTTACATAAAAGCTTAGTTTGAACTAATTTGAATTTAAAAAGTAAGACTGATTACTCCTTGATTAACTGCTAGATGGTCAGACTAGTTTTTAAGACAGTGACTGTTTTTATGCAACTGTCTTCTCAAACACTGCACAAACTGTAAACAGTATGGCAATATACTACTCTGAACACAACCTAATTCTGTCAGTGTTGTATTTTTTGGCTTAGATTTTTAACAAGTTGACATTTTCACACCAAAAGTTCAGTTGTATTTGTCCTGGTTTTTGTTAGGTTTTTTTGGCACAAGGAGAAGAAACATTGATTCATTTACAGCCCAGACTCTCGTTAGTGGTGTAACCTCGACTGACTTTACACAACAGGGTTTTTTTGATCGTCTTTCTCACTTTGCGAGGGAAGAATCGCAGCTCACAGAGAGAGTGGATTATTCCACACCCACAGAGAATAAGGAATATTTTTAGTCTCCATAGAAACACCGTATGACTTGAACGTTTCCACAGATTGTGTGGTCAGTTTTGTGCGTTTCAGGTCAGTACTTTGTCAGCGAGCTGTATGAAATCTGCCAGATGCTGTGTGTTTGTTGACATTAAGCCTGACGCGGTTATTGCGTAACGTCAGAGATGACTGTAATCATGCTGCACGCCCAATCTCATCCAAAGAAGGGAATTTAAGTGAATATAAGAATGACACTTTCTTGTTTTGACGTAGTCCACAGTGAATTTCAGATCTGGATTGAGGAGTATATTAAAAACAGTTGCAAAATAGTGTGTCTGGTGTATTCCAGAGTGTCTCTATCCAGCATCCAGAAACTAAACTATGTGTTTTAATAATATAAAACTATAGCACAGAGTGCAACAGACTGGTTTTCCACTGAAATAAAAAACTCAATGGTTTAACTTTTGAAAATGAAGAAATTAAGACATAGCTATAAATATCAGTATTGTAATTTCCCAGTTGTATTGAAAATATTATTGTCATTATTATGTAAATAATTATTATAATTTGTATAAGTTATTACTATTATTATTATTATTTATTTATTTAATCACATTTATTCATTTTTTAAAAAATAAATTTAAAACATTTTTAAGTGTAATTGCAAATGCAATAATAATAATAAAACATTTAATAAAAAAAATAATAATAAAAATATTTAATATAATAATAATAATAATAAAAATATTTAATATAATAATAATAATAATAATAATAATAATACTAATAACAACAACAACAAATTGGCAAAAAAGTGATTATATATCAAGATGACCTTAATAATAATAATAATAATAATAATAATAATATTATATAATTATTATTATTATTTAGTTATCTTGATATATAATCACTTTTTTGCCAAATTGAGCAGCCCTACAAACAAGCACAACAAACCTGGAATTTATAAATAAATAAATAAATACATAAATCACATAAAAAAAAATAATTCCTTTAATTTTAGTTTATTTTTTTAAAATATTTTTTTTTCACAATAAATATGATAATTTATAAAGTAAATCACAATTTTTATCAGAAATATCGCGATCTGATTTTTTCCCCAAATCGTGCAGCCTTAGATTATTCTGCACAGTTAGTTTTCAAAGGCCGCCGAACATGCTCTCCAAAGTGCCTTCATCAAAAATCAGAGTCGCTCTATTATTCTGTGAGAGAAAGGCATCATTTCATGGCTCTCATTAGGCTACACTCAAACGTGAGCATGTTCTGTGATCTCTGAAGACTGTGGCTTAATTGCCTCTGAAGTAAATGGCACAGTGTCATGCTTCAGCACTGATCAAATGATCACTATAACCTCTGGGGCTTTCAGACCCGACCGGAGATACAAACTGACGAATCCCACCGCTGAGGATACAAACGCTGAACAAAACAGTGAGAAGCTGCTGATTTACAGCGATAAGGGCAACGGTCAAATCTATGAGTGACATGATGCAGCACAGGAACATCATCTGCTGTTTTATTCACTGTTACTGGTAAAATATTCCTTTGAATCCATGTTTAAGGAATGGGAGACTGTGGAAAGGATGATAAAGATAAAGCAGCAGAGAACAAGAATAGGAGATGCTGTGGACATGATGAGCAAAGACAGGCAACAACATGGAGAGATAAGAGAGAGAAAGACTGAGCGGTAAAGAAAGACAAACAGGAATAGACTGTGGCCTATTTGCCCTCATGCTGCCTAACTAGTGGACACTGGTACACAATAGCACACACAGGTGACACCTATCTAGTACAGACACGTTTCCCTCGGCCAGAAACCCACAGAGAACAACACAAACCAAATGAAATCATAAAGACTTTAATAACTTGAAATAAAAATCGACTAAAATCGAATAAAAATCTATTATTGTTCAAAAGTTTCAGGGTCAGAATGATTTTTTAAAAAGAAATTAATACTTTTATTCAGCAAGGACGCATTAAATTGGTCAAAAGTGACAGTAAGGATATTTGTAATTATTAAATATAATTACAAAATAATTCTATTTCAAATAAATGCTGTTTTCTGAACTTTCTATTCATTCTATAAACAATCCTGAAAAATAATTAATTTCCACAAACATCAGCAAATCAGCATATTACAATGATTTCTGAAGGATCATGTGACACTGAAGACTGGAGTAATGATGCTGAAAATTCAGCTTTGCATCACAGCAATAAATCACATTTTAAAAATATATTCAAACAGAAAACAGTTATTTTAAATTGTAAAAATATTTCACATTGTTACTGTTTTTACTGTATTTTTAATCAAATAAATGCAGCCTCGGTGAGCTTAAGAGATTTACCAAAATATTACCAACCCCAAACTTTTGAACAGTACTGTACTTCATAAATGTTCCTTATTGTGAACAATTCATCAGTGCACATTATTCGAAAGAAAAACATGTCATAATGCTTTATCAAAATATAATAACTGCCTCTCAAATGACTTTCCCTACTTTTCAACCACATGATTCATTTTGATAAGTAACGTCCACTTTTCAGCATCCAATCAATTCCTGATGGATAAAATCAAGTCCTCTCCTACATCTTTTCTTAATGAACATCCTGTTTCACACAGAAATGCATCACGTTATTAAAGTAAAATTAACTATTAATGCCATTTAATAAAAAAAGTCCCTACTACCTGACAGATATCACTGAAAAAGGCATCCTGCAGTACAATAACAAATCATGCCCTGACAAAAACAAGATTTCTCAACAGCTGATTCTCACATGCTCTCGCAGAAGCGCGCCAGTGTGCTCGGTTTCTCCTGGTTGCGTCGTTGTCTGAACCAGCGTTGGATGGTCCTCACGTCCCAGTCCAGCTGCTTGGACAGACCCTCTAACCTCTTCTCATCGGGGTGCTGGAAGACACAGCAGACAGAAGCGTGTCACTGCAGAGATCCGCCACAGTCAAGAGCACAAACAAACTGCCTCAATGTGGATTTAACAGCTTGAAAAATTCACTCGGTGCACATTTAAAACCGTTGTCTTTAAAAAGCCATCTGCACATACGAGCGTAGTCATGCTGCGCAGGCATGCTGTAATGTCTGGAGTACTGGGGTTTCCATTGTGAATGAACCAATCTTTCAAATGAACAAAGCATTCTCAGTCACTTCCTTGCACTAATTCGTGATTCCCTCCTTTCTAGGCACGTTTCATTGATTTTTTCGAACTCACCGAACCCCTTTGGACTTGTCTGAATGACTCAGAATGGCACTGAAGAAAATGCATTGCATTGACAAACGAGGATCTGCTGACCATCAATCACTGAACAAAAGGGGCCAAAGGTTCTTTTTTTTTTTCTTAATTTATTTTTTAGTTTTGATTATTATTAAAGGGGTCATATGACGTTGCTAAAAAACATTATTTTGTGTATTTGGTGTAATGCAATGTGTTTATGTGGTTTAAGTTTCAAAAAACACATTATTTTCCACATACTGTACATTATTGTTGCTCCTCTAAGCCCCGCCTTTCTGAAACGAATTGATTTTTACAAAGCTCATCGTTCTGAGAAGCGAGGCGTGCTCTGATTGGCCAGCTATCCAGTGCGTTGTGATTGGCCGAATACCTCAAGTGTGAGACAGTAATGTTACGCCCCTCACCGTATTGTGATGCCGTGACCCGGCGCAACGACACAAAAACAGTAAAAACCCATTATAAACAAGGCATTTGTTGCATCCAGTGGGGACATAATTACTGATTATAATGACTTATACTGTCTTTTTACGTGTCGCATTGCATCGCACCGCATTGCATCGCGCCGCGTAAACATTACCATGTCTGCATTTGTGATCGGAGAAACGACAAACAACAAGCACTACTCTACACTGCTCAAAACTCACGTTTGAATCGTCAGTGGCAAATTCTTTAAATAAGAAAACATACTTACAGGCTGTGAGTCAGAAGCGTCAGACTGTCCTTGCAAAGTTGGAATTGCCCCACTTTATAGAAACAGCCTTTATGCATAGCTGGCAGGCTACTCCCAGGTTCAGGAAATAGTCCTCCGTAAAATGCGCTGCACACACTCTAATATTTGGGTTGAACTGTTCTGGAACAGTGTTGTAAATACAACTTAACCACTGATTTCTAGTTGTGTCCTCTTTTGGAAGCCCAAACAAAGTAGTTTCACTTTCACAACAAAACACAGCGTCTCCAGGACATGGCGCCGACGGCAGCAACAATACTACAGCGAGATTAATAGTTCCTCCCTCTTTCATTGCGTATACATTTGGGCGGTGTTTTGCAAATCTTCCCACACCGTGACGTAGAGATGTGGGGGTGTGTTTGAACGAGCCGTTTTAGGGGGGCATGGACGAGTCTTAACTTTGATAAAGAATATCTCTTTGGTTTTGAGACTTTAGTCTTTGCAACTTCAGGGATCTTATCTATGCACAAACAGCTTGTAACACTCCAAAGAGAAAGGAAAACTTGAAATCGTATTATATGACCCCTTTAAAGCAGAGTAATATATGATCATTACAGCAAAATAAATCCCTTCAGGATTCCTTTGGCCAAAAAGAGTCTCTTTTTTGAAGAAGTGGTCATAATAGAAAATGATTGTACCCTCAATGAACATCTACTGTTTTTATACTAAAAATAACAGCCCCAAAACTGATGTCTATCACTAATGGATTTCATCCAAACTCAATCAGTTTCCAATTAGACGGTTGTATCTGCTAACATGCCAGCTAGATGAGCTTCGCCCTGAGGTCTCTCTGTCTCTCTGCATAGCTCCGTTTCAGGCAGGAATTGTATTTTTATTCTTAAAGCGTGTCTGGATCTCGTGTGTTTGAGAATCTGAACATTTGTCAAGGAAACTTAGTTCTGTTGTGGTTAAAAATAGTGGCGATGCGTCAGCGCACATGAGCGCTGATAAAGCCACACACGTCAAAGAGCCACGCTATCGCTCTGAGACTGCGATTACCTGTACAGTCACTCCACACTCCCGTCACCATCAACAGCACTCGCTTTCTTTCAAGACAAGGGCTCAAAAGGTGAAACATTATTCATCTTTTACACGGCAACCGCTGCTCTGCTTTAGTTCAGAAGTTCACGCTGTGGATTAAACTCTGTTGGCCTCGTTCCCAAATGAACATCAGTAAGAGCACTTACATTTGATTCAAGTTGGATGAACTCACATTACATACTGATTCAACTCAGTGGAGGTGATGGTAACAAAAAACTCAGTACCATAGTGAATGTAGGAATAGTTCTGTTCACTTACACTAATGTGATTCGCTGTAATCGAGGCGTCTCTCGTTTCAGTGACTGTGAGAAGCGCTTCAATTTGATTCTGATTCACAGTCTCTGCAGGTTTTAATCACGTTACTGCATAATTGAACAATTCTTTAAAGATAAATGGCTGATAAAAAGCTTTTCAACATCATGATTCATTTCAGCACCAGCAAGACTATTTTTTTAAATTGTTCCTTGAATACTACATTGAACAATTTTTTACATTTTACTAAAAATCTTTTTTTAATTAAAAAAAAAAAAAATTATATATATATATATATATATATATATATAATATATTTTAATATAATTCATATATATGTTTTTAGCCATGTATTCAGTCATGTGTTCCTTTCCATGTCATGTGACCTCCTGTTTCCGCCTGTTTCTCTGTTCTCTCATTGGTCCATGTTCATTTATCTTGTTATCATATTTAGAATTTCTGCTTTCTCATTGGTTGTTTATGTCACTGATTAATCCATAGTCTTGTATTTAAAGTTTAACATGTTATTTGTAGTGTACTGAAGTACGTATGCAGTTCAATGTTATTGTTTATAGTCAAGCTCATAGTTTATGTTTTGTTTCAGGTCTTGGATTTAATTCATAGTTGATGTTTTTGGATTATCGCTGTTGTAAATGAAACTTCACCTGGGTTCTCTATGTTATCGTCCTCGTCTGTTTCATGTGAGCATCATTTCACCTACAGTAGGCGAGGTACAGTATTAATGCACAAACACAGCCTATTCGTCTTCAAGTGATAGTTCACTGTTCTAAACCTGTCTTACTTTGTTTCTTCTGTTAAACACTAAAGACAACATCACGAGGGTGAGAATGACAGAATTTTCATTTTTGGGTGAACTGTCCCTTTAAATACAACTTAATCAGGCAGGATAAAAAATGGACGAGTGTCAAACTATCAGATCATTACGCCTCGTAAATGCAGCCTAAAAGACCTGCCACCGTCTATTATGCCATTAATATAAATGAAACGACAATATTGACAAGATAAAAGACTCTCTTCTCTCGGCTGGATAACTTTGGTAGCTCAATAAGACATTTCAATCTAAAACAGAAGGAAAATGTTCAGCTAATTTGATTTACAGGCCAGTACTAACACATTATTTTTAAAGTTTCAAGTTTTTAACATTAATTACATGTCTATCTGGTGTTTTTAATATTTATCAATTAACTTTTTACTACTTTTAACACTTAACATTACTATTTTCCACCTGATGGCAACATTTTCTAAGGTCTGGCCTAGGGAGCTAATTATTTTATTTATTTTTTCCCATTTTCTGTTTCTGCTGAAAAAAGGCCAATTGAATTAATATAACTCTAATTGTTTGGATGTGTTGGTATGGAGAAATTTGTGTGTGAATGGATTATTATTATTATTTTTTTTTAATTCTGACACTGCACAAAAAATAATGCAAAATTAAGTTTGCTTCTAATTATAAAAAAAAAAAAAAAAAAAAAATCTGCTTCGAGTTTAGTATAAGGAAAATAATTTTTTTCTTCATAAACAGCAGTGACATTATGTAAACAAACTAGCATTTAAAGGGTTAAAATCCTGAAAATGAATGAGTTTTTTTGTAGTTATGAACATAACTGATATTGTTGAAAAAAAACTGGGAGCGAAATTTTTGACGCATATTTTTTTTTCCTCTAAGGACATGTAACTGTAACTGTTATATTGATGCACACAGGTTAATAATAATAATAATAATGCAGTAAAAACACCAATAATTTAACTGAGAAATACTTGAAGGTGTTAGTGTTTATATTAATATTCAACTGTTAAATGCTCATATATATTCAGCACATTAGTTGCTGGTGTCCTACAGAAACTGGCTTACTAAATTTTTGTGATAGCCCTATTTTATCAAACCACTGTTCCTGCCGTTTATAATAGCAGTAAACCGCTCAAAACTGTGTTGTAGTGATTTTCTCAGCCTCCTCCTGAAGCAATAAATCCTCTTTAAGTGTGGTAAGAAACATGGTCTTTACCTTGGTGATGGCAGTGAAGACCTTCTCCAGAATGGCGTTGGGCTGAGCTTTCTGCGGCCCGTTGGCCTGGATTTTCAGACCTAGTGCACATGGCCTTGCAATAAACCTAAAACAACCAATAACAAAGAACGCTTTATTAGATTTATATCTTGTAATATCAATGCCTGCTAACTTAATTCTAAAGGTCTGACAGGCTGCATTAAAAGTCAATATTCAAAGGGAACCTCTGAGGTAAAACCACAGCGGGCGGCTAAAGAAATCCTCCTGTGTGCAATCACTGCGGCCGTCTTGCCAAATCTTCAGAGACGGCGCGTTAAACCTCACAGGCCAGCTGTACGCATTTGGCTTTTCTGCAGCTGACTGGCTGCTTTTGTGAAGCTCTGATAAACATCGGTGTATTAGGAAATAAACAGCCGCTGATCAGAGAGACTGCGTTACAGTTGGTATTGTTATGCTAATGTGACTCTATCTTGTCGAGCTGATAATGAGAATGTTAAAAGGGAACAACAACCAGAAGAAACATTTCATGGGTCATTGCTACTATGCAGTACATTTTCATATCCTCGTCTTAATCTAAATACCAAACTCACTATTTATGAAAGTCATATTTCGTTTATCACAATAGCAATATAAAATGTTAAACTACTAAAATATTTCAAACAAACATGGCAATAGTGCTTATTTGTTAATCAATTCATAGATTCTTCTCTTTACAACCTGTTCCCAAAAATATGTTCCATGGTAGGTATGTAACGATTCACTCAACTCACGATTCGATTCACGATTTTTTTTTTGAACAAAATGAGATTTAATACAAATTATAAATTAAGCATCTCGCTCAAAACTGACTATAAAAAATATTATTTTAATTCAGCAAGGCTGCTTTAAATTGCTACTGCTCAGAAATTTTAATTAAGGCATTTATGATGTTACAAAATATTTCTAATTCAAATAAATGATGTTATTTTCAACTTTGTATTTATCAAAAATATTAAGTGTAAATAAAAAAATTTTCAACACTGATAATCAGCCTATTAAAATGATTTGTGAAGGATCATGTGACACTGAAGACATGAGAAATGATGCTAAAAATTCAGCTTTACATCACATGAATAAATTACATTTGAACAGAAAACAGTTATTTTATATTGTAATAATATTTCACAATATTATTGTTTTTAACTGTATTTTTAATCAAATAAATGCAGCCTTGGTAAACAAAAATACATCTCAAAGCTTAGAGATGAACTGGCCTCACAAGTCTGGGAAAGTAAGATGTCACAAGAATGGAAATGGAGGTAACAGCAGACAGTTCTAATGAGCTTTTGCCACTTAATTAATAATCTCATCCAACTAAGAGCCCTCACACAAAGAAAATGCAATTCAGTGCAGAAAATGCTGTAGAAATGATTCTTATATAAAGCTGAAGATCTGTGATAAGGTTATGGGCGGCCGGATTGATTTGCGGCCTGCGCACTGTTTGCTTTTGTGGGGCTGAAATGCCATAAATGGGCTGTTGCTCATCATAAAAATTTACAGCAATTGTCCAACGCAGGAGGATGGAAGAGGATGTTTGTACTTCAGATAATGTGTCCTCTTTCCACAGAGGAAGTCAAGTGATGCCACAGTGAAGACCACGAGAGCTTTCATCAAGAAGTTTCGGTTGAACACTGATAGCTTTTTATTATTTTGCAATGGTTTGTTATATGTAAACTCATATCCAAAGGTTTCAGCCAGTCCAGAAGTGACTATTAAACTTATACACTAACTCTGATAATAAAATATGTTTTAGAAGATCCGTCTTCCTCCCCAGACACAATCCCAGAGGAGACCCTGACAGTATATTTCACCTTCAAACTATGAAGACCAAAATTCAGCTGGAGAGATCTGAAGAACTCTGTCAGATGAAGGTGAAGAGCAGATGGTCTGTGGCATACATAAACACAAAACCTGACACTGTGCCGTCCCACAGGGAATATGTCAAAACTGCTGCTTTTGTGACATTGAAAGGCAACACATTTTCAGATGTCAAAACTCATCATAGCGCAAAATTAATGTCTTAGTTTCATAGCTCACCGGAAAGCATGATTTACTGTTGATATCAAGTGCACACTGACTGGTTTTATCATCTAATTTCAAGCATATGACAGCAATATAGGGGAGACCGGGGCTAGCTGTCACATGGGGAAGAGGCTATATGTCAGTAACTAGTCAAAAGTCCAAACGCACCAAAGCTTGTTTCTCTAGCAGTGGTTTGGTATGTTGGATGCAAACCTAACACTGGTTCTGTAAAAAAAAAAAAAAAAAAAAAAAAAAATTAGATTTTTTTTTTTTTTTTTGTGACTGTTCAAAAAGGTTTGGGTGCATCTCCCACTTTCATTTTTTTTCTCACTTTTATCCATTGACTATCACTTATGTTTCAACAACATAAGGTGCAAAAATAATGTGTCCAATATTTAATATAAATATATTTATAAATATAAATAAGAATTACAAATTTTATTTTGTATATTCTGTGATTGTTTTTTTTTTATTGTTTTTTTTTTAAATGTAATTTAATTTTTTTTTTTTTTGGTGTTACTAGCTACTAACAGCACCTATTTAAAATTAAGGAAATTGTGTTAAAATCTCAAATAATATATTTACAATTCACATGAGCTGACATACCATGGCTGGACACAAAAATATGAGTATTTTTACCTAATTTGTAATTAACTATACATACAAAAACTGAGGTCAATATTGTTTTGTTTTTTTTACAGAAATTAATACATTTATAGTAATTTTATAGACGGTAAATATGTTTGTAATATTTAAAAATATATATAATATTGATATATTAATAATATTATAAAAACATTAATATATTTTGTATATTTTAATATTTTAAATATTTCTATTTCAGATAAATGCTGTTCTTTTGAACTTTCTATTCATCAAAGAATTCTGAAAAAAGTACCATGTTTTTCTAAAAATAAAAAATCCATCATTATATTTTTTATTATTATAAAAAATATTTTCACAATATTACTATTTTTACTGTATTTTAGAATAAATAAATGCAGATTTGGCGAGTATAAGAGATTTTTTTTTTAAATATTAAAATTTTTTATTATTATTGTTATTATATGTCAGAGTAGGTATGGCTGAAAAAGATGTTTCCATGCTCCACAGCTGTTGAAATATTCCTGTATAGATATAATCAGCATATTCAGGAATTCAGCAGTGTGATGAACAGCAAAATGTAGGTCAAGAGACTCTTAAAAATGTAGGCCATGACATTTCTTTTAAATGTTTGTAAATATTTTAAATAAGATGACCCAAAATTCAGATTAATACAAGCATATCCCAGTCAACTTGGACGGGTTTCTAGAACACCGTCTTAAGGGTTACTGCATTTACATGATATTAACGCACAATAGGAAACACATTAGTCTCAATTTTGCGCTTCATGGAGTTAAAGTTTTACTGTTTTTGTGATAAAAATGACAGGTTCCCTTTGTGACAACTTACCCCATACAGTAGCGTGACAACATGCCCCTGTGTTAGGAGTCAGTGGAGATTCTCAAACTTCAGATTTGGTATAAAAACACTCCGTTTACACAAACAGAAATAGATGGCACACCTGAGGATGATCTACACAACAAAGAGAGGCACTGACCTACTTTCATCATCAGTATTATTATTCCAGAAGATGGGCCATATTGGGTTCCTGTCATTGTCCTAATTCATACAAAGATTCAGTGACAATGAAGGAACACAAACCTGTCCCATCATCACCATCATCAACTGAGGATGAACCCTGAGCGCAACATCTTCAGCAGCGATGATGATGATGGTGGTGATGCTGCTGGTGATGATGATGATGATGAAGAAGATGAAGATGTGACACGTACCTCTCAAAGACCAGCCGGACCATAAACATGCAGAATGCTAAAGGACACGCCAGATACAGATCCTCGGCTTGTGGAAAGGTAGACTCGTCTGTGTTTTTTAAGTCAGCCCAGGTTACGTTGTGCGGGAGCCAGAACCTCTCGTTCCAGAACCACGCCAGGATCCCTGCCATTTCCAGCGGATCTGAAGTCTCGACGCCCGCGCTGATGTGCAGTCAATGGCCGATGCGGCTTGCGACGCTCTTTCACGGCTGATCTTTGCAGGTCCAGTGTGATGATGATGATGATGATGGAAGCGGCTTTTGCACCGCCCGTTTGTGCTGCGAGGCTCCACTCTCTCCAATGTAGGGAAGTAGAACGCGGCCGACGCGCTCCTCCTCCGCGACGCTGATTGGTCCGTGCGCTTGTCAATCATAAAAGCGTCGCTTAAAGGAACAGTTCTTGAATTTTTTTTTTTTTTTGATATTCCTCTGTCATTATTTACTCACCCTCAATTATGAACCAAAATGCACTTTTAACATACTATCTCCTTATTATTATTATAAAATGTAGGCTATTTAGTCACCACTTGTATAACACTTGAGTGTACTAGTGTATGAAAAATGGGTTCAAGTACTGCAAGTGGTAACTAAATACATTTTTTAAATGCAGAGATAGTATGTTAAAAGCGCATTTTAGTTCATATTCATGGTGTCCCAAAATACCATAGGTGATAGGTAAGTTTATTTTAAGACGTACTAAAGAATAATTTTTAGTATATAAAGTACAAAATTAGTGCGCGAAAATAGAAGTAAATTATGGACGTGTACTTTTTTAACCTGGGTTACACTGTTCTTAAAACGAAGTATAGTAGCTAGTATATACATATATAATATTTAGTAGGCTATATAACAGTATATGATATAGTAGTATATAAGTATGTACTAAGTAGGCTATTTAATATCGTTTTTATTATAGGCTACTAGCTTTATTTTATAATTAGCTTTTAGTTTTAGATTTAGATATGATTTTAGTTTCATTTTTACTCAGTTTGATGTGTGCTTTTGTCATTTTTATTAGTTTTTCTTTAAATATTACTATTTAAGTTTAATTTATTTTTTGTTCTGTTTTTATTTATATCTTTGTAATTTTAATGCTGCAGCTTAAACGAATTTCAGTTAGTTGCCAAAGCAACATTTGTAATGTTCGTTTAGTTCTTTTTTTCATTTAATATGCATATTTTATGCTATTTATTTTAATTAACTAAAATGATTCAAATAGTTTCAGTTACTAGCAATAGTTTTAGTTTTGTATTTATTAATGTTTTATTACTGTGTTCTAACAAGAAAGCAATCAATGTTCATCTGTACGGTACATTTTCATCTGTGGTTTTTAATAATGAGTATTAATGTGTTACTAATAATGTATTATTACTTATTTTGTTAATTAATGTTTGTTTTTATTTTGTTATCCTTTCTGATTTTCTTCTCATGTGTAATGAAGCACTTTTTGTTGTTTTTGTCTGGCTTCTTGCAATAAACCCCCTTTAAAAGTCACACATCAAAATAAAAGCACAGAACTGTAGAGGGCCACTTTAGCTGTCAAATCTTATGAAATGGCGCCACCTGCTGGTTGACAGATAGTTCTTTCCAGTGGCTACTGCTGTGCTGGCCTTTCTGCTTTTATAGGCTGCTTAGTTTTGCAGAGGTGAATACAAATAGAGATTATTATATCGTAAATTATATATCAATTCTTGCGAAGTTTAAGCCAAAATCATCAAGATTAGATTTTTTATTCCTTTATGAAGATTTATTAACGGTTGTTTGTTGTATAGGCTATTATACATTGTGGGAAAAATGCAAGGGTGTATTACAAGGGTATTAGTCGTGTGTGTGTGTGTGTGTGTGTGTGTGTGTGTGTGTGTGTGAGAGAGAGAGAGAGAGAGACAGAGAGAGAGAGAGAGAGAGAGAGAGAGAGAGAGAGATCATCAGTTATGAAAGAGACTGAAGAGATTGATTCATTTTAAAATTCTTTCAAAATAGTTTTTGATATATCAGCCTTTACATTTTGAGAACATCAAACAAACAAACAAGCAAGCAAGCAAGCAACACACACAACCCGATGAAACGGGGAAACTTTTTTATTGACGCACTTTGGCGTCACGACTTGATCATGAATATTAATTAGGCTACCTAAATTGACTGAACGCTCAAAGAAGATTATAAAGTCATTAGCTACGCTTTCGCTGAATAAACAAGACTAATTAGGCCTAGTATCTATAAATTACGCTTTTGCAATATCATCAGGCCTAAAATGAATATTCATGAGGAAAGCTTTTGCTTTAGTAGGATTCAAAGTCTATGTCCATCCAAGTTGTAACGAACCCTACTATGGTTGAGAAATAGGACTTTGAACACGTGACAATTTTTTTTTTTTTTTTTTTTTTTTTTTTTTTTTTGCGCGTACACAAAACCTGGATAAATAAGTAACAGGGACTTAGATCTATGGAGGACAAGAAATGACTTAAGTATAAATAAATTAATTAATTAATTAATTAATTAATACAGAAATAAATAAATAAATGTAGAAATACATAAATAAATACATATATGAATAAATACATAAATGAAGAAATAAATATAGAAATACATAAATGAAGAAATGAAGAAATAAAGAAATAATTCATTAAATGCTGAAATAAATAAATAAATGTAGAAATACATAAATAAATGAATAAATAAATAAATGAATAAATAAATAAATAAATAATTAAATGCTGAAATAAATAAATAAATAAAGATATGCATAAATGAATGAATAAATTATTTTGCCAAAAGTGTCATTTTTAATTGTACTATTTTTGTACCATTTGTGTTATACTATATTTATTTCTACATTTATTTATGTATTTTTACATTTATTTGTGCATTTCTACATTTATTTATTATTTCAGCATTTAATTAATTATTTCTTTCTTTATTTATTAATGTATTTATTAATGTATTTCTACATTTATTTATTTCTGCATTTCTGCATTTATTTATTTATTGATTTATGCTTAAGTCATTTCTCGTCCTCCATAGATGTCCATATCATGCCGTTAGTTAATGACATGTAATCAAACAGACGGTGAACACTATTAACATCAATGATTACATGTTGCGATCAAACTTTGGTAGTTCTTGGTTCAGGGTTGGCATCATCTGAGGTCTTCTGGGGGGTTGGCATAATCTCTTCTCAGGTGTTCGGTCATCTCAGATCTTCGAGAGGGCTGGATCCAGACTGTAATTCCTAGTTACCTATTTATAAAAAAATAAAAAAATAAATAGCAGGGGCTTAGACTTTTATAAAGCATAAACAAACAAACAAACAAACAAACAAACAAACAAATAACAGGGGCTTAGACTATAATAAATATATAAATAAATAAATCTACCTAACATTACTAGATGCGCCAACGAAGGTCACCAAGCAACGTCACCACGGTGCACGGTCGAATTAATATTCATGAGCTACTTAATATCCACGCACTACGCTGTAGTGACATCAGCGCGTAACACTGAATATTCATGAGCTGAGCCCTAGCTGTAGTAGGATTCGCGATGTCTCTCTCCGGATGTGTTCATCGCAGGCGGTAGTGATCCAGCAGCAGCAGCAGCAGCAGAGCTGAGGTGAGCGAGTGAGAGCGACTCTGTCAGCAGCATCATGGCGGAGCAGAGCGACTCCCCGGCGGCCGTCCAAACCCCGCAGCCGGCGTTCACCACCAGCTGGCCCATTGTCAAGGAGGCGTACGAGCTCCAGGAGGTGATCGGTGGGTAGCTGCAGATGGATTTGAGCTTGTCAGAGGCTGCGGTTTGTTGCTTTGGTTTGGGCCTACCGGCTTTTTCCCATATGATGACAATAATGCAATGCGGATATGACAAGTGGAGCTTCCTATCTCATGTTTTGGAGCTATTAGATGACAGTGCACATGGTATTATGAGTGATGATGCTTTATATTAGCACGTGTCCAGTGAGACATCAGGCTACTGTGACGTTTACAGCAAATGTGCTGTTATTATTAGCAGGGAAGATTATTTTGGCCAAAAAAGTGCAACCAAGTTTTAGGGGTTTGAAGTTGATGCATTGCGCAGGCTGGCGGATATTTAACAAAGCACTAATAACAGTGACAACAAGAGTCGTTATTATGATTTTATATATTTTATTATTCATATTCTGAGTGTGTAGTGCATGTGTGCATCTTATCTGCACTTGCACGCCTTCGCACTGTCTGTGAGATTCAAAGGTGTCATTTGCTGCATGCGATGCTTTTGCGCTCGTCTCGTGGCGCCCTCTGCTGCTCAAATTGAGGATTTCTCATTTCTTACAAGTGCATTTTGTTAATTCAGAAAGTTCTTCGCAAAGAAATGAACAGCAGTTTTGAGAAATTGAATTCCAATGACACATTTATAAACCTCACTTAAACACAAGTGGAGTATTAATCTCATAACACACTGATTTATCAATTTACATATTTTATGTTTATGCTTCATAAAGCACTTTGGACACTGACAAATGAACACATTATTTTTATTAGAATTTATATGTATATTTTATATTATACAGCACACACAGTGCACATATTAACCCTGTAATGCCAGACACATGAAATAATAATCTAATTTAATAGAACTATTTATTGAAACTTCAGACTAAATATATAATCTAAGAAAAAAAACCTCAATTATATTCAGAGGCCCAAATGGAGCAAAAATATGCAATTTCGTGCAGATGCTGATATGGCCAAAAATTAAGATAAAATTCTGAAAGCTTGTATTGTAAATGAATGAGATCTTTATAACAGTATAGCAGATTACTGACTTAAAATCATAAATATCAGCTGGCACTCCATATCTCCCAATTATGTGTCTTAGTAAGATGATAAATAATTAGTTTTATGGTCAAAGCTCTGTAGTTTCAAAACATATAATGCAATACAATACAATAATGATTGAGAGATAAACAATTAAATGTTCCTCAAAAGACTGATGATCATATTTAATACTTACAGTTGAACATGATTTTTCTAAAAAATGATGTCTGGATAATCAAGTAAACCAAAGTTGCTGCTTCAGTACAGTAAGTGTTCATCTTGAAATATTATAAAAGTTATTCTTATATAAAACTCCTTAAAGATAATAACAAACGATCATGCAGTTGTGGATGTGTAGTTTATGCATACCTGCTTATAGGATTTTTTGGGTCAACATCAAGATAGTTTCAAATTTCTATGAATTTTCATAACTTTTTTTTCACGATTTATAAACGCTATTTTGCCTTCACTTGTGGAATGGTTAATATGAGGCCTGCATGAAGCATGCATAATAATTATATCAAAAAGACTGTTTGCAGGATGTCAACTTTCCAAATAATGATCGAATTTTAATTGTATGAGTGAACTTTTCCTAATAATCAATAGCTGTTATTTTATGACATTTTTCCTTCAGTTTTTTTTTTTCATTCATTGACATTTCACTGCATTCTCAAATCCCTAAAAGTGTAACTCAAGTTGAGTCAGCTGTTATTGATGGACCCACTGCCTGCAGATATGAGGCTCCCAAAGTAAGTAAAGGCAGAAACACAGAAGGCCCTCTTCATGGCTGTGAGATGCGAGTTAAAGCAGTATGCTCAGATAAGAGCTAGCATTACCGGAGAGCTTCTCTATAGTTTCTGGGCACTTCTTCTACTAATCGGTGCGGCGCGTGGTCAGGACCCCCTCCTTATCTGTCAGCCGCAGTTGGCAGAGTGTCACACACTCTTACGGTGTGAATAGCAGCACTGCGTGTTTGTTTACAGTCACAAATGTGACGTGTCATATCTGATGTGAATCAGCAATTGGCTATTAGTGCATTATGTTTTATGCATTAATTATCTAGAAAATGTGGAATATTTTCAAACAGGCTTAGTGAAATTGCACACACCTCTTTTTCAAATGCATTTGAATAGACTGATTGTTGTCAGTATTACACTATTTTATTATATATACCCACCGGTTTCACAGACAAGGCTTGAACCTAGTCCTAGACTAAAATGTAAATCTGAGCTGTTTCAACTGAAAGAAACTTGCACTGACTGAACTGAAACATGTCAGTGCCTTTGTTTTGTCTTAAGATGCACACCAGTAGTGCTTTTTTCTAAGGCATGTTTATAAAAATTACTTAAATGTCCTAATTAAACTATGGCCTAATCCTGGCTTAGGCTAAGCCCTGTCTGTGAAACCGGGCCATATAGTCACAATATAAGCATGAAAAAATATGAGCATGATTACTTAATGTATAAGTACCTATATATATATATATATATATATGCTACAGTTCAAAAGGTTAGGATTAGTAAGACTTTATTACAGAATTTAATACTTTTATTCAGCTAAAATGCATTAATCAATGCATTGATCAAAAGCAACACTAAATACATTCAAAATGTTACAAAAAATTTCTTTTTTAAATAAATGTTGTTTATATATAAATGTTGTTTTTTTGAAAGAATCCTGAAAAAGTACACTATCACAGTTTCTGCAAAAATATTAAACTACACAACTGTTTTTAACATTGACAATAAGGAATGAGCAGCAAATCAGCATATTAGAATGATTTCTGAAGGATCATGTGACACTGAAGACTGGAGTAATGATGCTGAAAATGAGCTTTGCATCACAAGAATAAATTACATTTTAAAATATATTCAAATAGAAAACAGTAATTTAAAATTGTAATAATATTTCACAATATTACTGTTTTTACTGTACATTTTATCAAGAAATTACAACACATTGATAAAAAACAAACAAACAAACAAACAAAAAAAATTACCGACCACAAACATTTGAATGGTATTGTACTGTATGTAAAATATATATTGAATTATTATACAGTATATCTAAATAATTACAAAATTTAATTATAACTATATAATTCTATATTATATACCTACATAATTATAATTATATTAATTTAATTGTTACTATATAATTATGTATTTCTAACTATTATAACTATAATTGCGTAGTATAATACGATTAGTTTTCAACCAATGTGGCTTTTTCAATACTTAGAGAGAATGGTAGCTGCTGGCTATATACATAATGCTGAATACAGTTACAGGAAAAAGTATGTGAACCCATAGAGTTTTCTTTTGCCTCACTTCCCAGTTCAGTCAATGACAGACATTGGTTTTGCATGAAGATACTACTGCCTCCTAAGGAAACTGGTTTCAGACGTCATGACGTCATGTTGATCTAGATCAAATTCAAATGAACTTTAGCCATAACCAAGCAAATATTCACAGTAGAACTTGAATCATAAATTAAAAATGGACATTTGACTGCATGCACAGGATTGTGAGATATCACAGACATTGAAAGGCACTCGGCACACCTCAGATTGAAACTTGTTGACTTGCGAGCTGAAAAAGGGTTACGAAATCATCTCTGAATGGTGTTCATCAACACACAGTAAAACAAACTGTCTATAAATGGAGAAAGTTCAGCGCTGTGGGTGCCCTGCAAAGAGGAAGCCACTGCTGTCCCAAAACAACATTGCTGCACGTCAAAAATGTGCAAAAAGTCACCCGGACAGCTTGCTGTCATGGAGGGGAAAATTAATTTATAAGAAGTTTATAAGATTCACACCATTTAGCAGGAGACCGAAGGCCATCTGTCTGTCAGGTGAAGCTCAACAGAAGTCGGTAAATCAACACACGAGTATCAACAACCGAAAAAATCCATCGCTTTGAGCGACCCAGTCTGAGTTCTGACCTCAACCCGACTGAGATGCTTTAGCATGACCTACAGAGATAGACAACCTGAAAATACTGCAGAACTGAAACCTTTTTGTTTAGAAGAGGTTATTGCTGCCAAAGTAAGGCCTTTTCCACTCACGCTGTGAACACAGTGTGCTTTATAAAGAAATGAAGTAGTTTGTATTGTTATTTGCTTGAGCAGACTGTGTTTGTCTATTCCTGATGAGCTGTTTGAGAATGAGATCAAATTTACATGGTAAATCCAAGGGTTCAAATACTTTTCCTTGCAGCTGGATTAAATAGAATCTAATGATTGCAAATAATATGCACACAAATTGCTGGATTTAAATGTAATTTAATCACCTTTGGGGGTTTTGTGCATAATATTTACTCACTACTCACGCTGTTGGTAGATTTTTGCAACTCTGAATAGGCAAAATGACCACTTTTGTTATTCATCAGATAATATCTATAATCAATAATTTATACATTATTAATTATCATATTAATATGATTTTTGAAGGATTATGTGACTCTGAAGACTGCAGTAATGGCTGCTGAAAATTCAGCTTTGCATCGCGAGAATAAATTACATTATAAAATCTATTCAAAGTTATTTTAAATGGTAATAATAATTCACAGTATTACAGTATTTACTGTAGTTTTGATTAATAAACAAACACATTGATTAAAAAAAAGAAATTAAAGTCTTAACCACAAACTTTTGAATGGTAGTGTATATAATTACAGTATAATATATAATAAAATACTTTATTATATATTGTATTATTATAGTATTATTTTTTTCTTTTTTTGCAAATATATATATATGCATATTATACATAATATATACATCATCATGTTAATAGTTAAAAATTAAAAATTGAATCAAATTTATATGTAACTTATATATTATATAACTTATATTGCAAACGTATAGCATGCAATTTGTCTCTCTTACAATAAAGCTACTTATCACAGCGTCACACACATCTATTATCAATCCTATAAGCACATCATATGATCAGCTGCACCTGCTGTGCACAAGCTTTTATATTCCAGAGGGCATGTTTACTGTCTGCCTTTCATCTAGAATAATGTCTTTGACACGGCGTGTGCTTTGTTCATTAGAGACGTGTATACTGTGTTTTGTAGGTAGCGGAGCTACAGCAGTCGTCCAGGCAGCGCTTTGTAGCCCTCGACAGGAGCGTGTGGCCATCAAGAGAATCAACCTGGAGAAATGCCAGACCAGCATGGATGAGCTGTTGGTGAGGAACAACATAAAAACAGCTGTGTCTACTCATGCAGGTTCTGCCATACACATGCATATATGCATGCAAACGCACACACACACATTATATGGAAATGCAAATAGTTACAGGTAAATTTCAATTTGTTTTTTGAGCAGCCTGTCTGGGCTGGGCAGACATTGGACAGACATCTTTTGGTTCCATTTTACCCATTTATTTTCATTATAGGCACTTCACAATAGTCTTAAAGTAGTAGTAATAGTAGTTCATCCAAAAATGAACTGTTAACTGAGACGTAGATGAGTTTGTTTCTTCATCCAAAGAGATTTGGAGGACTTTAGCATTACATCACTTGCTCACCAATAGACAGTGAATGGGTGCCGTCAGAACGAGAGTCCAAACAGCTGATAAAAACATCACAATAATCCACAAGTAATTCACACCACTCCAGTCCATCAGTTAATGTCTTGTGAAGAGAAAAGCTGTGTGTTTTTAAGAAACACATCCACCATTAAGGCGTTTAACTTTAAATCTTTGGTTATGGGTAAAATACTCATAAAAGTATTTCATAATCCAAATTGAAAAAGTCCGTCCCCTGTTGTCCTCTCACATCAAAATCCACTAACATATTTGTTTAGAATAGTTTTTGCTTGTAAACGGTGCTTGATCTGTGCATATTTCTCTCCTGATTCAGACAAGATGACTTTTTCACTGGAGAAAGCAATATTATGGATAGAGGAAATTTGTTTCTTGCAAACACGCAGCTTTTCGCTTCTCAAGACATTAACTGATGGACTGAAATGTTGTGGATTGCTTGTGGATTATTGTGATGTTTTTATCAGCTGTTTGGACTCTCATTCTGACGGCACCCATTCACTGCAGAGGATCCATTGGTGAACAAGTGATGTAATGCTACACTTCTCTAAAAGTTTAGATTGTTTTATTTTTTTTAAAAGAAATTAGTTTTTTTTTCTTCTGCAATTATGTATTAAATTAATTAAAAATATACTTAAAGATTTTACAAAATGTTACAAATGACATCTATTTTAAATAAATAGTTTTTTGAACTTTCTATTCATCAAAGATTCCTGGAAAAACTGTATCATGGTTTCCACCAAAAAGTTAAGCAGCAGCAAAATGTTCCTTGAGCAGCAAATCAGCATATTAGATGATTTCTGGAGGATCATGTGACACTGAAGACTGGAGTAATGATGCTGAAAATTCAGCTTTGCATCACAGGAATAAATTACATTTTTAAAATATGTTCACATAGAAAACAGTTATTTGAAATTGAAATAATATTTCACGATATTACTGTTTTTACTGTATTTTTGTTCAAATAAATACTGCCTTAGTGAACAATAAGAGACATCTTTCAAAAACATTCTTTCAAAAAAAAAGTATCAAATGTATACAAATGTAAATATTGGTCGATTTCCTTGTCATTTCCAATGCTGCATGGGGTGGGATGATTGCCGCTAAACTCTTGCTGTAAAGTTTTATATAATTAATTAATAAATAATTTTAAATAATTTAAGCAATCAATTTGAAATCATCCCGACTTAATGCTTTTATAAAAGCATATAACATTGTTTAATCTTAAAAAGTTTTTTAATTTGCGAAAATGATTATAGAGAAAATGATTTTCCTCAACAAACACTTCAGATTTAATGATCGAATGAATAAATGACTTCTTAATGTGCATGTGTAAGTGTCTCAGAAGTCAATAAATCATTAATCACAATTATCTGTGTGATAATTAATCATTAGCCAACACTTACAGTTTTGACTGCCCTAGTTTTTCAAAAATGTATTTCATATCTGTCTGAGACACACATGCTTCATGCTTCTCTCATAGAGTGCGCTTTCCCTACTGTAATCTCTCTCTCTCTCTCACACACACACACACACACACACACCCCCAGCAGGCCTCTCACGCCGACACTCACGACTGAGTTGTTTCCCATTGATCTTTGTTTTGGTGCAGTGAGATTGGAAACTGATGGTTTGATTAATGACTGTTCTGTCACGAAAACAAGTTTATTCCCGGAGATGGGAATCTGCTATAAACATCTCCCAGATTTACTCTCAAATTGGCTGACACGGAAATATGGTTTGTGTAAATTCATGCTGAACCCAGACAGCACATATGTAATGTACTTTTTCAATTTTCTTCAGGTTTGCATCCTGCGGTCCTTTTATTACAGCCTTATATTATTGGAACATGTGAAATGGCTTTCTCAGGTGTATGTAGACCTACTTCAGCTAAGCAGGTTTTACTGCACATGTTCATGCATGAATTCTGCTCTGAAATAAACTGAAAAACAGCACCAGTATTGAAGCATTGATTGCCACTGCAGATTTCAAGAATAAGAATTTGTCTGATATTTTCACAAATTAAGTTTCCTTATTAGTATTCCTTATAAGTATAAAAGTTGCTGTATATTACCATATTTATAATTATTTTGTTTGCTCTTTTTTTTCTTTTCAATCAAATGAACTGCCATTTCAACCTAAGATTCAAAATGTTTAATGTAAGTTTAAAAATACACAAAAAATCTAATGTTTTTTTTTTTACTAATCATTTTCATGTAATTACACCAATATAACAAAATGTAGGAAGACAACAGAAAAATTTACATGATTATTTTTGCTAAAACATTTAAATCATTTACACAGAAAAATTATTTTGAATGATGGCTGGAACGAATTGTTGAATCAAACTGAATGAAATGATTGAAATAGCCAGTGATTTCATTCCATGATTGAACTGATTCATGTAAATCAATCAAACTTTTATCGCATTAAATTTTTAATTAGTATTAATTAAAGGTCATACAGTAATTTTTACCTTCATGTATAAATACTTCAAAAAATATAAATATGTCATTTTAAAGAATTTAGTTTTTCCAATATGGTAATGAAATTTGGAAGAAAATTTGAGTAATTGTTATTTACATGTTTTGTCAAAAAAATAAATAAATAAATAAATAAACAAATAAAAAAATAATAGTCATAAACATGGGCTTAAATTTCTTCCTCCTTTCTTTTGATTTTGGTGTGAAATATGGCCTGGCCTTGTACTTAACAGACTCATTCTATTCTAATCTCTTTCTAGAGATTACTGTTTATTATAAATAAGTTCAAGAGTTTCTCTGTTTCTACAATTGCAGTTACTTTGTTGTGCATGCTTTATAAAGCACATGGACATTATTAAAGACATGCATTATAAAGCTAGACACCTCAATCTGTCTCCGCAGAAAGAGATTCAAGCCATGAGCCAGTGCAGCCATCCCAATGTGGTCACCTACTACACTTCATTTGTTGTGAAAGATGAACTTTGGCTGGTCATGAAGCTCCTGAGTGGAGGTGAGAAAAATCTTTTCAATTAACTATGGACATGTTCATTTTCAACATTATGTAAGTTGTTTCATCATTTAAAATAAGCTTATTTTGTAAAATTTTGCCTGAGAAGTGTGCTTGTGCTTTATTTCTTTTAAAATAAATGTCACTTGATTTGACATTTCATATAGTAATTCATATAGTTTGTCAAATTAGTCAAATACTATTTGCAGTCACTGTATGTGTTATATGCATGTATTATTTTGTAGATTTGAGTAATTTTTTGTGAATACAAACCTTTTTATTCATCCAGGATCAGTGTTAGACATCATAAAGCACACATTCAGCAAAGGAGAGCATAAAAACGGTGTCCTAGATGAATCTACAATAGCAACCATATTGAAGGAAGTCCTGGAGGGATTAGATTATCTACACAAAAATGGACAGATTCACAGGTAAAGAAAAAAATGACAACAAATTGAGCTGTGGCTGGTTATTTCACATGCCTTTCAGACTGTCTCTCTGTTTAAAGGAATGGTTCTCCCAAAAATAAAAATGAGCTGAAAACTTACTCCTCTTCAGGCCATCCAAGATGTAGATGATTTTGTTTCTTCATCTGAAAAGATTTGGAGAAATTTGGCATTATATCACTTGCTCACCAATGGATCCTCTGCAGTGAATGGGTGCCATCAGAATAAGAGTCCAAACAGCTGATAAAAACATCACAATAATCCACAAGTAATCCATCGATTAATGTCTTGTGAAGGGGAAAATTGTGTGTTTATAAGAAGCAAATCCATTATTAGGACATCTTAACTTCAAACTGTTATTTTCCAGTAAAAATATGAGTTCTCTATTCATAATATTGCTTTCTCCAATGAAAAAGTTATCTCGTCTGAATCAGGAGAGAAATATGCACAGGTCAAGCACCGTTTACAAGTCTTAAAAAACTGTTCTAAACAAATATGTTGGTGGATTTTGATGCAACAAGGTTGAACTTTTTCACTGGACGAAGCGTTATTATAGATTATGGACTCATATTTTGGCTAGAAGTACCAGTTTAAAGCTAAAATATCTTAATGATGGATTTGTTTCTTACAAACACACAGCTTTTCACTTAAGACGTTAATTGATGGACTGGAGTGGATTATTGTGATGTTTTTATCAGCTGTTTGGACTCTCATTCTGACGGCACCCATTCACTGCAGAGGATCCATTGGTGAGCGATGTCTGTTCCGATGAAGAAACAAACTCATTTACATCTTGGATGGCCTGAGGTAAATTTTAAGCATATTTTCATTTTTGGGTGAATTATTCCTTTAAGTGTCCAAACAGGATACTAAGTGGGCCAGACTTTATGCTGCTAGTCAAACGTCTGTTTTTGTGAGACTAGTGTAACATATGATTTAATTAAGTTCCTCTGAATGTTAAGTGCTGGAAAATACTAATGAGGTCTTTTCCCTCCAGGCCATCGCTGCTGTAATAATGGTCTGAAAAATTCATAAACATGCGGATTCATTCTTCAGCCACTGGCGTTATTGTTAATGTTTAAAGATTATAATATACCGTGACATGGATGTGCTTTGTCTTGGTTTGACCTCAGGGACGTGAAGGCTGGTAATATTCTACTGGGAGAAGACGGATCGGTGCAGATCGCAGGTTTGTAGCTTTGCTTAACTTTGACTTTGCTGAAACATGTAGATTTTCTGAAATGTTTTGGTCCTTATTTATTGTCTTAGTTAGTTAACCACCAACATCTTGCCATTTAACATCTCCAGAGTTTTTCATGGGGCAGTTAAATACTCGATTGGCTCGACAACAAATCCGCAGCTTGCAAATACGTTCTTCATCTTATTTCACATGCAAAGTGAACATTTACATAGATGTCTTAAAGAAACTGCAACAAAAAAAAAAAACCTGCCTGTTTAATTGTAGGAGTAAGATGATCACGAAAAATTCAATTAGTTCAGGGAAAACAAAAAAACTCAGAATATATTTTAAAATTCTTTGTTGCTCTTAAGTGATTTTGACCAATGCATTTTTAATTCAGTTGCATTTGCAGAAGTTATTTATAGCCATGAGGTAATTAAGGTTTCTAGCTGTAAAAATCCTGCTTTAATTAATACTGGTTGTCAGTCTAAAAAGCAACATTTATGGGCCTTTAGAGAGATTATATTGCTTTTTAAACCATGGTAATTAGCTTTAATTATGCTAACTATAAAAGCAATAACCTAGCTGTGATTTAATCAGGAAGTAAAGCCACTTTAAGTTTTTTTTTTTTAAATTTCTTTCATTGAGGTTAATTATGGTTTGATTATTAACAGATAATATATTCCCATTTTTGTTCTCAGTTTCATGTTGTTTTATGAATTTGTGTGTTAGACCCACATAAATGAGAGCAGAAAAACAGGCCTGAGACATATTGATCGTAGTGTGGAGAAGTGTTAAATTCCAGAAATGAGGCTTTTTCCATCCCTGGGGGGAAACTGGCTGATCTAGTTCTAGAATATTGATCGGTTTTATGTAACAGGGGTTTCCACTAGTGACCTTGGTTTGGCTTTGTTCGGATTGTACTTCACATCAGAGATTTTTCTATTGAAATGTTTGACAGACAAGTTTTTTTTTTTTTTTTTTTTTTCTTATCTTATAAAAAGAATGTGTCCGGGTCGGATTTCAACCCCTAAAAATATATATACAATTAGATTTAGCATAACAAAAATAAGGCCTATTTTTAGGACACTTAAGGTTGTGTGCATTGTGAAATAATTTTATGAAATTTAATTTAATAAACACATTTTAATTTAATAAACAAATTCTTTTATGTGTGTACTTTTTTTTTTGTCACTAGTTTCAGTTATGATTCTTATTAGGTTCTCATTTATTTATTTATTTATTTTTTAAAAATGCTTTAATATAGTTATTTTTGAAAATGTATATCATAAGTAAAAGAACTAGTGAAAGCAAAAATGCATTTAACTGGGATCCTAGTTACAAGAACTAAAACATACAACTTCACTTACACACATATATAAATGTTAACCTACAATCTTGACTATGGACATGCTATTGTAAATAATGTATAACTTTGTTTTTGATGTATGACTTTGTTTCTGATATACTGTATTTTCTGAGGATTCATTCACAAAGAGATCTTTTCTGATTAGTGAAAGCACAGCAGATGTTTGACACAAATGCAAACAAAGCTGTGAAAGAAATTCAAAAGGTTGCTCTGTATAAATATCTTAGTTCACGTCTAATTGTCATATTTTTTGGAAAGAAATATTTTCACTGACTTATAGACACAATGGTATGTGACAGTAGAACCAATTTATCAGACTTTGTCTGTCTTTCATTTTCATGCATGTCAAATTAAATATGCATTTAAATATTTGCTTTCCAACTGTCAACCGATTTTGCAGTAGATGTTTGTGCAAGACTGTCCATCAGACGTATGATGAGGCTGTTAATCGTTCTCTATAGATTTTGGTGTGAGTGCTTTTCTGGCCACCGGTGGAGACGTCACTAGACACAAAGTGAGGAAAACGTTTGTGGGGACCCCGTGCTGGATGGCTCCAGAGGTGATGGAGCAGGTCAGTTTGCTCTGAGAACCTACATTAAACATGTACAAGTGGATCTGTTTCAAATACGTAGTGAGTGGTCTACATAGACAGCATTTTAAATCATTGATAGATGCACACTTAATATGAAGGTTGCTATAAAAGGTTAGAAAACACTAAGAAACCCTATTTTGGCCTAATTCTAAAGCAGCATTGCATGTATCCTTAAACTCAATGTCATAAATCCACCAAAAATGGTGGACAAAGAGAGAAATATTGATTACGCTTAATATTCATTCAATATTGAAAAGCGTCACGTACAAAATAGTTCATCTTACACTACACTTTTTACATCATAAAAGAAGTCTCTTCTGCTTACCTAGGCTACATTTATTTGATTAAAATACAGTAAACACAGTGAAATATTATTATAATCTCAGATAACTATTATTAATTTGAATATATTTTGAAATGTATTTTATTCCTGTGATTTGTATTTTATTTTCAGCATCATTACTCCAGTCTTCAGTGTCACATGATCCTTCAGAAATCATACTAATATGCTGATTTGCTGCTCAAGAAATATTTCTTATCATTATAAATGTTGAAAACAGTTATTTTTAAGATTCATTGATGAAAAGAACGCCAGCATTTATTTAAAATATCTTTTGATCAATTTAATCCGTCTTTGTTGAATTAAAGGTGTCAGTTTCTAGCAAAAATGAAAAACAAAATGATACTGATCCCAAGTTTAATTAGAATTGACTATTTTACTCAATATTTCTGTGTGCTATTCATTTTTGTGCTTCGAGTATAATGGATTTAGATCAGCGATATGCTAAATGAATCAATTGAAGCAAAGTTGCTGCCTAAGAAGAAAGACACTCGCTAGGTTTTGTAACAGAGCCAAGGTGTTTCTGTCATTTACTGTAAATGTAATGGATCTTGGCACCATGAAAGTGTTCACAGCTTGACTATTTCTAAGAGATCTTCTGATGCTATGCATTATTAATAACCATTCAACTGTTCTAGCGCAGATCATAGAGACTGTTTAATAATTGGAATAATCTGTCGTGAAAAAAGCGCTGTTTATGACTGGTGTGGGTCATAGTCTGTTATTCCATCATCTGCTGATCAGTTAGCATGTCATGTGACCGCAGGTGCGGGGTTATGACTTCAAAGCTGACATTTGGAGTTTCGGAATCACTGCCATTGAACTCGCGACAGGCTCTGCGCCGTATCATCGCTACCCCCCTATGAAGGTAAACACGACGACTGTCAGATCATGTGACCATTCATGTTGTGTGTTTGTGGAGAACTTGCCTGTTTTCATAACCTCTTTTGCATATGGAATTATAACAGTTACACAAGGTAAATCAAGAGTTTTAGATTCATTTTAATTGTCTGTATTGCCGATATTAAATAAATGAATGCAAAGCCTGCACAGCTGAACCGTATCTAATGTGGTTTTACAGCAGCATCCATCGTCCCAGGCTCAGCGAGCAGCAGGTCATCCACAATGAAAATAATCATAATTTATACCTACTTTAATATTGTTCAGGCTTTCTTTCTGAAAATAGGAAAAGGAAATGTTTTGTAGAGTGTCCAGTATATTGATCTGTCATTCCATTCATGCATCTATCTATCTATCTATCTATCTATCTATCTGTCTGTCTGTCTGTCTGTCTCTGTCATCCATCCATCTATTCTTTTATCCTTCCATCCTTCCATCCATCCAGTCATCCATGTTCTGTCAGTCCATCCATCCATCCATCCATCCACCCAT
Organism: Tor tambroides; assembly: GCA_021397915.2. NCBI lineage: Eukaryota > Metazoa > Chordata > Actinopteri > Cypriniformes > Cyprinidae > Tor > Tor tambroides. The sequence goes on along the minus strand of JAFVLL020037414.1, from coordinate 24,168 downwards.
CCATCATTTTGTTCTGTCATTCCATTCATGCATCCATCCATTCTTTTATCCTTCCATCCTTCCATCCATCCAATCATCCATCTTCTGTCAGTCCATCCATCCATCATTTTGTTCTGTCATTCCATTCATGCATCCATCCATTCTTTTATTCTTCCATCCATCTATCCATCCAGTCATCCATGTTCTGTCAGTCCATCCATCTGTCCATCCATTATTCTGTCATTCCATCCATCCATCCATCCATCCATCCATCCATCCATCATTTTGTTCTATCATTCCATTCATGCATCCATCCATTCTTTTATCCATCCATCCATCCATCCATCCATCCATCCATCCATCCATCCATCATTTTGTTCTGTCATTCCATTCATGCATCCATCCATTCTTTTATCCTTCCATCCACCCAATCATCCATGTTCTGTCAGTCCATCCATCCATCATTTTGTTCTGTCAGTCCATCCATCCATTATTTTGTTCTGTCATTCCATTCATGCATCCATCCATTCTTTTATTCTTCCATCCATCTATCCATCCAGTCATCCATGTTCTGTCAGTCCATCCATCTGTCCATCCATTATTCTGTCATTCCATCCATCCATCCATCCATCCATCATTTTGTTCTATCATTCCATTCATGCATCCATCCATTCTTTTATCCTTCCATCCATCCATCCATTCATCCATCCATCCATTCACCCATCCACCCATCCATCATTTTGTTCTGTCATTCCATTCATGCATCCATCCATTCTTTTATCCTTCCATCCTTCATCCATCCAATCATCCATCTTCTGTCAGTCCATCCATCCATCATTTTGTTCTGTCAGTCCATCCATCCATCATTTTGTTCTGTCATTCCATCCATCCATCCATCCATCCATCCATCCATCCATCCATCCATCCATCCATCCATCCATCCATCCATCCATCCATCCATCCATCCATCCATCCATCCATCCATCCATCCATCCATCCATCCATCCATCCATCCATCCATCCATCCTTTTGTTCTGTCATTCCATCCATCCATCCATCCTTTTGTTCTGTCATTCCATTCATTTATCTGTCTGTCTATTGTTTGTTAGTTTTATCTACTGTTCATTCTATTGTTCTGTTGTTCTATCTACTTTAAAAAGAAGCACTCAACCTGAATATTTGACACTAGTGTCACCCTGAGTGTCAAATTTCTTTCTGTGATGTCAAACCTGTGATAAACTCTTATATTAATGACATGTGGCAGATGGAATGGGATGAATGTCACGAAAATAAGCTATATGAAATAAATCCTAGTGTAAGAAAAATATATATATTTTTTTTACTAATTTTAAATCTATTTATGACCAAGTTGTTTTTACAAGGTGTCCTTTAGGTCATACAAGACTTACACATGGATATTTATTAAAAGGTGAAGAACCACCATCATGCCTTACTTGCCAAACAAAAATGACTGTGAAGCATATTTTATTCAATTGTACTGTTATTCAGAGGTGTGTTTAACTGATTTAATTAAAAGTTTATCACCTGAATGTATTTTAGAATCTAGTGTAGATTTGAAACATCTTTTATAACTTTTTGTTACTTGTATACCTTGTGTAATTTATTTTGAGATTGCCATGAAATTAGCCTTGATGCTGGCATGGTGTTAAAAATTGAATAAATAAATAAATAAATCTAGCTACTTTATCTATCTATCGCTCTTTCATTCGTTCTATCGTATCTGTGTTCATATCTGATGTCTTTCTGCTGTTTTGCAGGTTTTAATGCTCACGCTGCAGAATGATCCTCCAACCTTGGAGACTGGGGTTGAGGATAAAGAGATGCTTAAGAAGTATGGGAAATCTTTTAGAAAACTTATATCCTTGTGCCTTCAGAAGGACCCTGCCAAGAGGTAATCTGAATTGACAAACCTGCCTTACTTGTTTACACAAATGAGTTAATCTGTGTCCCAGAATGCTGAATGGCGTGCAGACTTCAAGACTGTTTCCTTGCATGACCAGAAGCTTCAGCAAAGGCCTTAATACTAGAAGCAAACATATTGATTCAAATTGTGTTGGGTATATTATTGAATAGCAGTTCATTGTCTGTCCTTCGTTTGCTCACCATATGGTCTCTCTGAAGATAAATCGCAGTCAATAAAAGAAATGCCACACAGACAAAGTAGCCCAAATAGATACGGATGAACTAATGCGATCTTGAGACAATAAATTGCTGCTGGTCTGTTTGCTTTCTATATCAGCTGCCTCATCTGGTCAATACAATGGACATTAGGTACTAGGGCTATAGTGGACGACTATAATAATTTTATATAATGATAACATGATGACTGTGCAGTATCACTATACAATATTAATATAAATTGCTTGTTAATTAAACTAATGACTTGTATATTGTATAATAGCATTTTGATATGTTAATTAGATTTTTTTTATATTATTTTAGATAGATTGATTTCAATTATTATATTATATTTTATTTAATATAATGCATAGTTACACATGCATAATTTGGAATGTTGGGCTCATAAATAGTTTTAATTGTGTGATACACTATAGAACAGTATTATATTATGTTAGATATTATATTAATATTAGTGCTGTCAAACGATTAGTCGCTATTAATCGCATCCAAAATAAAAGTTTTTGTTTACATAATATGTGTGTGTACTGTGTATATTTATTATGTATATATAAATATACACACATACAGCATATATTTTGAAAATTTTTACATGTATTTACGTGTATATATTTATATTCATATAAATTATATATAAATATATTTAATATATAAACAACATCTTTTTCTTAATATATATACATAGTACACACACATATTATGTAAACAAATTTTTTTTTGGATGCGATTAATCGCAATTAATCGTTAGACAGCACTAATTAATATCTATATTTGATAAAATATATAAAATATTTTATATGGAATGAACGTAGTAAAGGTATATAAGTTAATTCAATGTATCAAATAGATATTATATTAAAAATGATGTAATATTAATATTTATAGAATATTGATATTAAATAAAATACAGTAATCTAACACACACACATTTATTTATGCATTCGTGCTTGCATATATGGAGGACGAGAAATGACTTAAATATAAATAAATAAATGAATAAGTACATAAATGCGTAAATAAATAAATAAATGAAGAAATAAATATAGAAATACATAAATAAATGAATAAATAAATAAATAATTAATTAAATGATTAAATAAATAAATGTAGAAATGCACAAATAAACGTAAAAATACATAAATGTAGAAATAAATGTAGTTTAACACAAATGGTACAAAAATAGTACAATTAAACAACACTTTTGAGAAAATAATTTATTCGTTCATTTATGCATATCTTAATTAATTAATTAATTTCAGCATTTAATTAATTATTTGTTTCTTTATTTATTTATTCATTCATTCATTTATTTATGTATTTCTACATTATTTATTTATTTATTTCACCATTTAATTAATTTATTAATTTATTTATTTATACTCAAGTCATTTCTCGTCCTTCATATGCATATGCATGCTCCAAATTTGATACAGTGGCCAGTGAAAATGTCGCCAGGTCAAGTAAATATCTGAACTACTGGCCCAGCCTGGCCAGAACAAAAAAAGAAAAAAAAATTCTTTATTGTTGAGTGTCTTGAAATGTGGAGCTGTCTGAAAATGTCAGCATCAAGCGCTCTTTCTCATCTCCACAGGCCCACTGCAGCCGAGCTTTTGAAATGTAAATTTTTCCAAAAGGCTAAGGTATGGCAGTATACTCTCCCTCCATACTTCAAATGCTTTAACCAGTGCTTCACAGAGGTCTGTCACTGATATATGTTATGTATTTTTCCCCTCTTGCCTTTGTGTTGTAGAATCGAGAGTACTTGATTGAAAAGCTGCTTAGTAAAGGACCAAATATAAGCCAAAGAGCCAAAAAGGTAACGCTGTCTCATTCTTCCCCACGCGTTTGAGTGTGTTTTCTCCCTCAGGCCAGATGGGTCTCTGTGCTCTCATGTTCAGTAAAGTGCTTTCTGTATTGATTAAACAGTGTGGCTGCTTTTGATTGAGGGATCGGAAGCCGTAATGTTTCTCACTGCAGGACGTCTGCCCTCAACACTCACTGAGTGTCTCTCTGATACTGAATGCACTCTAACCTATTACTGTAAGAGCCGATCATGCATGGACTCGCTGGTGAACTCTGTCCCTCAGTCTGTTCACTTGTGTCTCTCTGCTAGATACTGGAATAATAGAATGTTTCTATTAGATGGACTCTGTCTGTCCATCTAACGTTCCACCTATCATTCTATCCATCTATCGTTCTATCTAGTACTTTATATCTATCATTCTAACATTCTAATGTTCTAACACACTCTTATCATTGAAACATTCTATTGTTCCATCGCTCTATCATTCTATCTGTTGTTTCATTGCTCTGTCGTCTATCTATCTATCTATCTATCTATCTACAGGGCTCGACAGTGCGAGCATTTCACTCGCATTTGCGACTAAAAATAGATGTGTGCGAACTGGAAAATGTATTTAGGAGCACGAGTGCGAATACAATACAAAATACAAAACAGCCTAACTTATACAGTAGCCTATAACAAACACACACACATTTACACACCCTTGCCTCACACACACACACACACACAGCCCACACTTATACAGTAGCCTATAACAAACGTATTAATTTATTCAGTTTATTTATGAAAAAATTGCGATACAGCCTCGTGATTACTGAACTTTAAAAAGGCTACGGTTTAATTTAAATGAGCACAGATGAGAAGAAAAGCGGAGCGAGTTAAAGAGAATGACGTTCATTCGCCACTAGAGGGCGCTGCCGCTGCCGTTACCCCGGTAACCCTGTAAACAAAGCAGCTGCGCTACTTTCCTAAAAAGATAATGTTTCACACTCACAGTCATTTAGATATTTATATTCGCTTTAGTCTTCACAATAGCATCAAATAATTATTACTTAAAGGCTTAATGAGCTATTTATTATCAAACATTTTTTTTCTAACCTAAAACATGTCCTATCCACTATATTGACTGATTCGTTATTATTGTTCAGTAACACTTAACAGGTTCCATTAGTTAACATGAAAAAACAATGACTGCATTTATTAATCATGTTTACGTTAATTTCAACTTTTAATAATACATTATAAAATCAAAAGTTGTGTCTGCTAATATTATTCAATGGAGCTAACATTAACTAATAGTTGTATTTTTATTAATCAACATTAACAAAGAATATTAACTACTGCGACAATTAGCTATTGCACATTGTTAGTTAATGTTAACCTGCTTTAACTAATGTTAACAAATTGTAAAGTGTTACCTATTGTTCTTTCGTTCATTTGAACAATCTTTTGCACTCTAATCTTGAAACAATTGTTTACTTTATATTTTTGTGTATTTTTTAATAAAGTCTTTTAGTAAATGATCTTTAATGAAGTTATTTAACCTGTTAGGAGGACAACACTTTTTTTTCACTTAGAAATTGTTTATTGTGATTAAAAAAAACATATACCGTGACAAAAGCTTCAATGACTAGGCCTATTGTGAAAATATGATACCGTCACATACCTAATGTAAATACAGTTTAATAGGACTAACCAATTACATAATTAGCCTATTAAATCGTGTCTGAAGCTAAATTATTTAAAAACCTTGTGTACTTTCTGTATTCTGATAAATTAAATAATTGTGCTTGTAAATGTCTCTTTATATCCCCTTTTTAAGCTAAAACACCTAATTTGAAAAATTTGCATTGCGCCCCTAAATTTTTTTAATGCGCTCCTAAATTTTTTAACTTAGGAGCACATGTGCTCCTTGGGAAAAAGGTAAGCGTCAAGCCCTGTATCTATCTATCTATCTATCTATGTATCTATCTATCTGTCGTTCTATCTATCTATCTATCTATCTATAGTTCTATCGTTCTATCTATCTATTGTTCTATCTATCGTTCTATCTATCTATCTATCTATCTATCTATCTATCTGTCGTTCTATCTATCTATCTATCTATCTATCTATCTATCTATCTATCTATCTTTCTATAGTTCTGTCGTTCTATCTATGTCGTTCTATCTATCGTTCTATCTATCTTTCTATAGTTCTGTCGTTCTATCTATCGTTCTATCTATCTATCGTTCTGTCGTTCTATCGTTCTGTCTATCTCTCTATCTATCCTTCTGTCATTCTATCGTTCTATCTATCTATCTGTCGTTCTGTCGTTCTATTTATCTATTTATCTATCTATCATTCTATCGTTCTATCTATCGTTCTATCGTTCTATCTATCGTTCTAACATTCTGTTGTTAGATTGTTCTATCTATCTATCTATCTATCTATCTATCTATCTATCGTTCTATCGTTCTATCGTTCTATCTATCGTTCTATCGTTCTATCTATCTATCTGTCGTTCTGTCGTTCTATTTATCTATCTATCGTTCTATCTATCGTTCTATCGTTCTATCTATCGTTCTAACATTCTGTTGTTAGATTGTTCTATCTATCTATCTATCTATCGTTCTATCGTTCTATCTATCTATCGTTCTATCGTTCTATCGTTCTATCTATCGTTCTATCGTTCTATCTATTTGTCTATCGTTCTATCTGTCATTCTGTCGTTCTATCTATCTTTCTATATTTCATCATGTTTCTGCATTTTTTTTTGAAGTTTTATGCTTCATCAGTGTGCAGCTATAGAGCCTCCCCTCTAAATTTTAATTGTGTGGTGTGTTTCATTACTAAGCAGATGGTGTGAAACTCATTCACGCTGAATTTAAGTTTCAGTTCGTGCCTTTAGCAGACACCTAACGTCTCTGAGCTCGGATGAGCTATGAAGAAAAATGGGCTTTAATGCAGGCAACAGCGTGCTGCGTTTAAAGAGCCGTTTGCATGCAGGCTGCATGTGCGATAGTACTGATGGGTCGGCTATCAGTGCCCCGCACCTCCAGCCACTAAATGAATGAGAGAAATGGCGGCTAAAGAGCTGCACACATCCATCCATTTAGGAGGAGGTACAGAATGTCCCGGTGGAGGCTGTGACATTGATGGGCTGAAATGATGGGGGATGTTGGTGTTTGCAAATGTGGGTTTGCTGGTGTTGTGTTGAGGTGCAGCTGACAGAATGAGGGAAATGTGCTGTGCATATATAGAATATTGACAGAGATTTTGCTGGTGATATAAACATTGTGAATATTGCAACATTCAGTTTGCAAAAGACTGTGCCATTAGGTTAAGTCTGCAATCCTTCATTGTCTTGCAAGTCATTAGATGTTTTAATAGCATCTCTGATTTAAATGTATTAATTGATTAGTTTGTTATCATTAGTTAATATTTTAAACTTATTACTTTTAGTTTAAGTCTGTGTCATTTCCATGACTCAGTTCAAACTGTCTTTTTATTGAATTGAGTCTAAGCTCAACAATTCAATGATTTGTTTGCATAATTACTCAAAATTATTCATGGAAATCTCTTTAAAATGTTTTCATGAAAATAATATATGCATTATTATTTAGTAGTGTAATATTGGTGCATATTAATGGATAACTTGGGAATGAAACTTACTAAATATCATATTCATTTAAAAAAGCCTGGATTATTTCATTGTATTTTTTTTTATTAAACATTTTAAATGTTCTTTTGGCATACATGCATACACAGTGTAGTGTTGGTATCAATATTAATACATAGTTATTTTTATATTTCTTTGATTTTGAATTTTTTGTTTTTATTTTAATTAGTTTTCTTTTAATATGTCTATTTATTTTTTTTCTTTGAGTTTTAGTTATTTTAGTAACATTTCAGTATCAAGATAAACAAAATGAAAAAGATAAATAAAATAAGTTAAAGGTTTTTATGTTTACATTTGATTTTATTTCAATTTGTGTATTTTATTGCAAGTTAAAAAAAAAAAACTATTATTATATAAATAACTAAAATAACTCTTTTATTTATATATACAGCAAACAAACTACACAAACAATAGAATTGAGAGAAGCTCCTAGATGCATGCAGACTTCCTTGTGGTTTGTTCATAACAGTGTTTTTTAGGTCGAACGACTTGCGTCAAAAAAGGTGTGTTTTTTACTGATAAAGGGATTTATTCCACAGTAGGTGACCGAATGAGTGCACTTAAAAGCCGCCCGGCAGATTACCGCGCAGCCACACAGGCGTATTTAGAGTCTGACTTGTAAAGAATAATCACTACAGCGGATCCATTTAGAATTGATTTTGTTGATGTGTGATGGTTTTTTAGTTGTCTGAAGTGCTCAGAGAAAACTAGTCGTGCTTTCAGTAATAGACTCTTCTCAATGAATTACAGTATTAATGGGAGGGAGGGAGAAACAGACGTAGGGGCTGTTGTCTGGGTGGAACTTGTTAGATTTGACAACAGTTGCAGTCATCCAAGGCATTGCATTCAGGGAAGGGAACCTCTGGGAAATGTAGGTTTAATTAGAGATCTGAAAGGTTATTTGTAGCACCTGGGTTGGGATATTGGAGTTGTTAGTGGGATGGTACAGTAGTGAAGCTCATCAGCTGAAACCGTGTTAACAAACCGCTGTAGGGGACGTTCACACTAACAGTGATTAAAGCGCTGGAGGTCAGCGGCCCCGTCGCTTCTCAGTGACCGTATCCAACTCTTTCAGGTGATCAATCACTGTCTGTCCTCTCAGCGGTAGTCAGTGCATTGCATTGCATGCAAAATTGCAAAAAGTTCAGTGAGTTTATTTTAAATTAATTATTTATCTAAACCCAATTGACAGCTTTCTTGTTTCAAGTATAAATTTAACAAAACTGAGTGAGTTTTACGCTTTAAAACAATTATTTGAAAATGGGTATTAATATATTATACTTAAAATAATTAAAGATAAATATTATTTTAAGGATGTTAAAACAATTCGTACAGAAATTAAGAGTTACTTAATTAATACTTAAATTAAGAGTTGCTGATTTATAAAATCATTTATGACCAGAGGTCAAGTGATTTTTCCAGATTGTTTTTTTTTCATATCAATATGTTTGTGAATTAATTTAAATGTTGAACAATATGATGATTTTAATGTGTTCTTTATTTGGCCTTTGAGTTTTCGGTCTATCTGTTTCTGTTATCTGTCTATAATATTAATTATAATATAATTATTATAATATGAATTTGCTTTAGGGTTAATTCATCTTTTTTAAAGATTTCAGCCTTTTAGTGAGACTTTTTTTCTTTGTATCATATCAGTATGTTTGTGAATTAATTTAATTTCAAAAGTTTTTTTAATGAAATCTTTTCATTAGAAAATAGGCTGGATTTATTTGATTAAAAATACAGTAAAACAATAAAATTGTGAAATGCAATTACAATCTCAAATAACTCATTTCTATTTGAATAATTTTGAAAATGTAATTTATTCCTGTGATCAAAGCTGAATTTCCAGCATCATTACTCCAGTCTTCAGTGTCACACGATCCTTCAGAAATCATTCTAATATGCTGATTTGCTGCTCAAGAAACATTTCTCATTATCATCAATATTAAAATGAGTTGTACTGCTTCATATTTTTGTGGAAACCCTTTCAGATTTTCTCTCAGGGTTCTTTGATGAATAGTAAGTTTGTGTAGTGCCTGCGGAGGCAGCGTTTTTCAGGTTTCAGACACGGCTACGGTGTGAGTCTGGAGTGTATAGCCTGCTAAAAAGGTGAATTATGAAATTGAATCACGACCCTCATGAATATTATGATGAAGGATGCGTCAGTGTCAGCAGTATGTGCGTGTCCTTTCTGTCACCTGGTGTCTGTCCTCATTGCTGATGTGTTTGTGTGCGATTGTGACCCAGCCTCACTCCCACATTATGTATCCAGTCAGCATAGCCATAGCCCGCGGAGAGAGAGAGAGAGAGAGATGCTGTCATGTAAGGACTCTCTGACCTGAACAACTCCTGACAAACACCATTTCTCTTCCTTACCTCACTTCCTCTGCCTCTGTCTGTATTCCTTTATCTCTCTCTCGCTCTCTCTGTGGTTGTCTGCCTCGCTCTGTCTTTGTCATTCTCTTTCTTGCCCTGCGTCTTTCTTTCTCCTCACCGTGAGACCTTTCATAGGACTTGAATATTAGCAGCTGTGGTTCTGTTTGGCCCGCTGTGGAGAGAATCAGTATTTGACCTTGGAATTTCAAAGCATTTCGTCAGTGATGTCCACTAGAGCGAAACAGAGTTAAGCAGCACTGTGAGAATCATGATTTTAATGTGTGCTTTATTTGGCCTTTGAGATTTCAAACACAGCGTCGTTTAAAATTAACCAAAGAACTTGGATCATTTTTTTAAAAAATTTTTTTAGGTCTAAAATATTTTATTAATAATGTATACTAAAAAAACATTATTAAATAATTAAAAATATATATATTTTCAATTGTAAATCGTAAAATATTGATTTAATTCCCCCCTCCATTTTTTTTAGCCTTTTAATAAGACATATTTTTCTTTATTTTAGAGGCAACCTAAATATATTTGAATTTCCGGCCCAAAAATATATATCATAAATACCATATATCATAAATTATCAGTTGTACATCATAGAAGAAATTCAATTAATTCTCTATATGATTTTTCGTTCAGTTTGATGTACTTTAAAATGACCTGTGCAAAATAAGACCCAGATGGATAGATAGATAGATAGATAGATAGATAGATAGATAGATAGATATTTTATACTAGATTTTATCCTGTAATTTCTGCCATCTCATATAACTTGACCTTCTTGGAACAAACCTGTGATAGATGAAGGGAGTCAAGATTGTGTCATTTTGACCAGAGTTAAGGTCTTATCTTATATATGTCTTCACCTATTCCTTTAGTAATATACTAGATTTTCTATCTGTGTAGTGCTTGTGTGTGTCTGGTGAAGGGGTTTATGTCCAGTAGGGGGCAGAGCAGCTCGCTGCTTGGTTTCTGGCAGCGTCTCTGCAGTGGACTCGTGTGTTGACTCTCATGCTGCAGCACATTATTTTGAATTATTTTCAGCTGAAATTTTAATAATCTCTTGTTATTGATTGCTGAGTCATACCTGGTACTGAAATAAAGATGTAAATCATAATATCTAGCTGTAAAACTGTCTTTATTTCTCTCTTCTCATTTCAGTGAACAAAGCTTTAGTGACACGACTATAAACATTTACTGTACTGCCAAACATATGAAGTATGCATACAGTAGAGCAGAAATAGAGATGAAATTACATAAACAGAGTGCAGTATGAATAAAGTTGTCTCTTATGCTCATCAAGGCTGTATATATTTGATAATAAAAAACTGAATATGATGATAAAATACAGAAAAAACAGTAATATTGTGAAATATTATTGCAATTTCTAATATTGGTTTCCTATTTTAATATGCTTTAAAATAGAATTTATTTCTGTGATGCAGTGCTGAATTTTCAGCATCATTACTCCAGTCTTCAGTGTCACATGATTCTTCAGAAATCATTCCAATATGCTGATTTATCATATTAGTGTTGAAACTGTTGTGCTGCTTCATATTTTTTTTGGAACCTGTGATACTTTCTTTCTTCGATTCTCTGAATAAAAAAAGCTAAAAAGAACTGCATTTATTCAAAATAGAAATCTTTTCTAACAGTATAAGTCTTTACTATAACTTTTTATCCATTTAACACCTCCTTGCTAAATAAACAGAGAAAAAAATACTGACCCCAAACTTTTTAATAGTAGTGTATATTGTTAGTAGTGTATATACAGTTATTTTAAATTGCAATAATATTTCACAAAATTACAGTTTTTATTTTCTGTATTTTTGATCAAATAAATGCATCCTCGGTGAACATAAGAAACTTCTTTAAAAAACATTACAAATCTTACTGATCCCAGATGTTTGAACGGCACTATATATATTAAGGATTTATATATTGTGAACATCATTGAAGTGATTCAATTCAGTTTTATTTAGTTTAATTTTTGAATTTGCCTGAGCAAAAGAATTTGTGCCAATGGCCCTAAAAAACTACAATTATAAATAATTATAAATAATAAATGCAGAAATACATTTTCTGAGTACATTTAGATGTTCTAAAGATGTTCTTTTGTCTTTCTCTCTCAGTATTGTAGTGATTTGTTTTTTGTAATTGAATGTCTGCATCACAACACTCGATTGCGCATTACATTTTCTAAGAGAGCAATTTACTGCTGGCTATTTGAGCTTACACAATGTCCATAAATGACAGCGAGTGTGTGTCTGAGCGCTCTGTGCCGCTGACCCACTCGTGTTATTCATAAGCACACAGCCCGCAGGTGCAGTTTGTCATCATGCGCTGATGCTTATTTGTTGCTTTGTTTGTTATTTTGAAGGATCCCGAGCAGAGGAAGCAGCACACAGAGGATGCTGGGAAACGGGTACATGTTATCTCACTCGCAGAACGCTTACTTAGTGCTTCTCACCTCTAGACGTGTGTGTGTGTGTGTGTGTGTGTGTGTGTGTGTGTGTCTGTGTGCCGTGTTTCACCTCTCGTCTTGAACTGGAAGCTGAGTAAATCTCCTGGAGGACAGTGTGTCTGTGTGTATATGTTGCGGATCGACTGAATTTCTCGATTAGGCCAATATGATTTTGTCAGTAGCCTCTCAGAAGAGAGCAAACTTCAGAAAGTGTCATTGATTGGACGCCGTCTGATCTCCACAGTCTAGTGCCTCATATTTCACAGACGTCCAGAGGATTTAAGGTCTTCTGTGCCTTTTTGATAGAGTTATCGCCGGTTCTGGGATTAAATGGATGGGACTATAACTCTTAATAGACTCGTGTAGTACCAGACTTTTGAACCTCACCCTTAAGACTAGAAGAGACTGACATATTTTATTTTATTTTATTTTATTTTGTTTTGTTTTGTTTTATTTTATTTTATTATTTGTTGATGGGTCTACTATTACTTAGAAAATTGTCATGAAAATCATTATTATTTTCAGTATCTTTTAGTTTTTGTTTTAAGTTATATAGATTTTTATTAGTAAAATATAGATGTTTGTATATTTTTTAATAAAAATACAAATGTATCAAATTTTCATTACTTTGAACATTGTGATAAACATTATTATTATATTAGTATTTTTAGTTATTTATCCATTAAAATGTGTATATTGTGAATATAAATACTTAATAAATATTATATACAGTATGCACATTCTTAAAAATATAAGTATAAATGTATCAAATCTATCAAATTTACATTACTTTGAAAATTGTCACAAGAAACATAATTTTCAATATAAATATATATTTTTAAGGATATACTATTCTGACACAATAACTAAAAAATGAACAAAAAATTAGCATAAAAATGTTTGTATACCATTTGGTACTAAAAGTAATAAATGCCAATTATTTCACTGACATAAATTGCTCTGTCTAATATGAATATTAATGTATATTCTTAAAATATATTTGTAATAATTCCTTTTTCTAAAAAAAAAAAAAGACTCAGAAATGATCATATTTTCATTACTTTGAACATTGTCATAAATTATTATTATTTTAGTTTTTTGTCATAAAATTGTCATGAGAAACATTATTTAAAATATAAATATTTTTTTAAGAATTTATTTTTAAGGATATACCATTCTGACACAATAACAAAAAATAAGCAAAAAACACAAAGTAGCATAAAAATATTGTGTAAACTTGTGAACAGATTACCAAAAGTAATAAATACCATTTATTTCACAGACATAAGTTCTGCTCTGTCTAATTCTACCTAATTGCTCTTTAATTCACATGCTACTAACACTAACCTGGCAAACTTTAGCAAGTGACCAGTGTTCATTTTATCAACCTGGTACATTGTAAACATAAACTGATTTCCTGTGTGCCCTTATTCTGGGAGATTGCGTAAAGGCAGCCGATCAGATTAGAGGTTGCCAGACTGAGGAAAGGCTTGTCTAAATGACAGGAATTTAGGGATGTTGTTGAGCAGAATTGCATGGTTTCAGGAGTTGAGCTGATCCCCTGATTTGCCGTACTTCAATGCACATTGAGATCTTGTTGGCCAGATTAAAACTTTAGCATGTTTTGAGAGATGTGACCGGCTGAAAAGAACAGATAGTGGAATATTTCAGCGCTGGTTACAGCCACTGAGCAGGCCTCCAGAAAGCTGGCCTTTTTGAGGAGATGAATTAAAGCTCACTTCACTGACCCAGAGAAATAAGCCCTGTAAGTTCAGCACAGACTGTGTCTGACACACTCGACCCCTGCTGAAACCGAAGCGTGACGCTGTAGAGCACAACAGTAGGCGTCTGAAAGTACAAATGCCATTCATTTCCTCCATAGAGAAATTGATTTTTAACAATCTTTTATAATGCCATACCAAGTTGGGCCTGGCATGAGCTCTGAAGTTGGTAAACAGTGATATGCTTTTGTAGAAACGGGTCTGCATGATTTCAGCTTATATAAATGTCATTTGTAATTAGTTTGGTTCCAAAACCCTAAATATATTTCGATATGGAGAAAACGAATGAGAAAATACTTTCAGCAAGTCTGCTGGAAAAGTGTGGAGTCACTGCTGTGTGCACAGTATTGTGAGTTTGACGGCGTGTCCGGTTCACTCCCGCAGGTCAGAAGAGTTCCAGGGTCGAGCGGTCATCTGCACAAGACCGAGGATGGAGACTGGGAGTGGAGTGATGACGAAATGGATGCGAGAAGTGAGGAGTGGAAGGCGGCTGTCAATCATGGAAGGGTAAGTGTGGCCTTATAGGATGTGAATCACCATTCTTAAAGGGATAGTTCATTCAAAAATGAAAGTTTATATTGCATTTAGTCGTTTAGCAGATGCTTTTATCCAAAGCGATTTACAAATGAGGACAATGGAAGCAATCAAAATCAACAAAAGAGCAATGATATGCAAGTGCTATGACAAAATTTATAAACATTTATTTATAAAAAAATGTTTATTTTATAAATATTTATTTATTATTTAACATTCCACACCTTCTGAAGTCATACAATATTTTGTGTGAAGAACAGACTGAACTTAAACTGATTCATTACAACGTTTACTTATAAAACAATATATGTAAAAATATTTTAATATATTACAATATATGTAATAAATATTTCTAAATATTTATTTATATATATATATAGGCAGAGAGAGAAGGAGAGAAATTTATTTATTTAGAAATATTTATATATTATTTACTTTATATTCCATACCTTCTGAAGTCATATACAGTATTTTTATGTGATAAATAGACTGAACTTTAACTGATTAATTAAAATGTTTATTCATTAAAAAATATACATTTATAAATATTTTTATATTATTTACTTTATATTACACACCTTCTGAAGTCACACAATATTTTAGTGTGATAAACTGATTGAACTTGAACTTATTATTTAAAAGGTTTTTTTTAATCATATATACACAGTTATATATTTATATTGTGTAATAAACATACTGACTTTGAACTGATTCATTAATAGCTCATTCGATTGTGGTTGTGTCTTTTAAATGAATCAATTTATCTGAATGATTTGATTCAGTCATGAATCAGACTCACTGAATGATCCAGTAGCAGTGGTTAACAGTAGATTATTGATAACATTAAATTATGGTCTGTTTCTCACACAAATTTATAATTTGTTTTCAGTAGATGCTATGCATTCAGTTGAAAAACTGCAAAATGTACACATTTTGACTAGTGGTCT
This sequence comes from Tor tambroides, assembly GCA_021397915.2. Lineage (NCBI taxonomy): Eukaryota > Metazoa > Chordata > Actinopteri > Cypriniformes > Cyprinidae > Tor > Tor tambroides. The sequence goes on along the minus strand of JAFVLL020037414.1, from coordinate 8,450 downwards.
CCTTACTGTAAAAATAAAGCCTTCGGAATGTATTTGCATTTAACCCACATATGAGATTTGAACAACTGCACTTTCTCTGATGTAAAGCCGAGCAGTACCTCAAACTCTCTTAATATTTTATCATACTCTGCACTCCGCCTGTACCATACAGGTGACGCACACCATTTGATCAAAGCCGAGGGGCCTTTTTCACTCAGAAATGTGGAATATATAATGCTAAAACGTCTCCGACAGGAAGGAACAATCAGAGCCCCCGAAGCGAAGCGTCCGCAAATCAGCGGCTGCTAATGAAGCTGGAGACGTTGTTCTTGTGTTTATTGTTTATTATGGAATGCAAATGAGCAAGTGCTGATTGCACTCCCACACAAATAGCTACATCTGTCTGTCGTACTTTGTGTGAGAGCGAGAACATAATTGAATCCTGTCTCGTTATTGCTTTTGCAGTCACGCAGGGTCAAAGACCAAAACCAGCATGTAAGTTACAGTCATTCTCTTTTTTACCTTTCAGAATGTTTGTGTTTTAATTAGCTGTGTGGGGTAATGCATCGCTGCTTTGAGTGTGTCAACATGAAATCAAAACTGACCCTCTTTACTTTACGTAATGCACATGACCGGCTTAATGTGAATGATTCATCAGTGCAAGTATAGTAATGTTTGTCTTTTCAAAACTTGCTCTGTTTCTGAAACGACTTATTTTTTCGGCCGTACAGGCTGTTGGTTAATGTTGACCAGGAGACAAATTAGTCTCTTAGACAAATTAGGAGGTATTTAGTTATTGTTTTAGTGGTTGCAGCCTTTATAAAATCTTTCTGATATATAATTTGCACTATTATTTTTATTAGAAAAATTAAACAGACAAAAAATAAAAGACGTATTTTGAAGGAGGGACCTGGACAATATTTATAGACAAAAATATCATAAAAACTTGTATGGACTCTTTGGTTCAGGCTAGACAACAGCCAGCTAGTAACCACCCAAAACAACCTAGAAATATACAACGATCTTGTAACCATCCAAAACACCCTTGTAAATGCATAGCAACACCCAGGTAACCACTCAAAACACTCTAGTAATATGCATGGCAACGCCCTGGTAACCACCCAAAACATTCTAGTAAAACGCATGGCAACGCCCTGGTGACCATCCAAAACACCTTAGCAACCGCATAGTAACGAACTCACAACCACCCAAAACATTCTATTAAAACGCATAGCAACACCCTGGTAACCACTCAAAACATTCTAGTAAAACGCATGGCAGCGCCCTGGTAACCAATCATAACATCCTAGTAAAATGCATATTAGTGCCCTGGTAACCACCCAAAACATTCTAGTAAAATGCATAGCAACGCCCTGGTGACCATCCAAAACACCTTAGCAACCCCATAGTAACAACCTCGTAACCACCCAAAACATTCTAGTAAAACGCATGGCAATGCCCAAAACATCCTAGCAGCCAATGCCCAGGTAACCAAAGCACCCTAGCAAATGCATAGCGATGTGTCAGTATTTTTTTTAAAAAATATTTTTATTCAGCAAAGATACATTAAATTGATCAAAAGTGACATTAAAGGCATTTATAATACTACAAATAATTTCTGTTTAAAATTAATACTGTTCTTTCACAATATTATGCTTTTCACTGTATTTTTGATCAAATAAATGCAGCCTTGATTAGACTTCTTTCAAAAACATTGAAAATCTTTTTTAAAAAAACAGAAGTTTATATGATATTACAGAAGTAAAATGGGTCATGATTTCTATTTCATGTTGTCTTTGGATTTGCGCTACAGCTGAAATCCTGGTAAACTGTAAATGCTTTAAATATGATCTTAGACACAGGGGGCTTGACTGACTATGTTTGGCTGTGAATAGATTTAATTAACGACTGAAGTATCGTTTGATCATTTAATTGAGAGTATCGAGGGATTGCGCTGTTTGCTTAATAAACTGCGTATTATATAATTAACAAGTGTGGCCTATTCAACCGTATTGGACAAATAGCAATTAAGCAGCGCAAACACAGATCTTATTTCCTACTGTCTGTGTGCACAAAGCCATGTTCCACTCATATTTTCTCCCACTGGATTACCAAATGCCGTGACTTTTAGCTCAGCCTTTGAGCTTGTAGAAAACCCATTTCCCCAGTCGCTGAAGAAACGTCCTTGGAGGGAATGAAAAGAAACAGTGAGGGGTGGAGAGATGTCTTTCTGTACCTTCCTTTGCTCTTAAGCACTCCATTTTTCCTCTGCAGGGTGAAGTGAACGCTAACAGTCTCCCGCTAGAGGACCTGTCCATTCAGCATCCCCAGGTGAGGCCTGGCCGGCGCTGACGGTGTTGCTGTGATTTGTCTTGATTCGGTGGCCCTGATGCTCTGTGCTGTGAGGCGGCTGGTCACTGGGCGGTCTGGACACGACCCTGGGGGCCGACTGGCCTTGAGGGAGCCTATTCAACTTAATATTTCAAATAAAGAGTGAGAGTGGATGCCTGCTGCAGCAGCATCTGGAAAAGAGTCTCTGGTCTAAAACCTAGTGAGCCGCCTGCATAGGGAGCATTTTAATGCATCAGAGCTGCCCTTCAGACACAAAGACTGTTTGAAGTGGTAGCTTCTTTTAGTTTCATTTATCCTTTGTGAAGAAGGCAATTCCATGATGTTTTGTAGTGTTATTTTAGTAGTAGTATTTGTATACTATTTAATTTTTTTAAAAGATTTTTACATTGCGGTAAAAATGTTGAGCAAAGTGAGAGAAATTATTCTGATTAACATCAGAATTTAAGCATCAGTAAATGAAATAAATAGCACAGTTTATTAAAATATGAATGCACCAATATTAAACTTTTGGTATGTCTAATAACAAATACAAATTTAAATTGAAATATTATTTTGTCTGAGCGAATGAAAAAATGTAATTTAAAAACTAGAAATCAATCATTTTAAATCTTAAAATTTTGCCATCACATTATAATATACTGTATGAAAAATTGATATTCATTTTAAGATTTACTTGATTTTTTTTTTTACTATTAATTGCTGTTAGTTATTGTATTTAATAATATAAATAATTTATTAATATAAATAATTTTTTGTATTCAGATTTCATTTTAATTTTAGTTAAATTTTTAGTAATTTTGTTATGGGCATTTATCATTTTTATTATTTTTTTCTCTATTGTTTAATTTTTTTTAATATATTATTCTCTATTATCTATCATTTTGTTACTCTATTAAATGAAATCTAATATCTCTATTCAGATTTAATTTATTTTTATTTCAGTTTTAGTAATTTTAGTACTTCATCTTAAATTTCAGTTAGCTGCCAAGGCATTTATGTTTTTAAGTTTTAAGTTTTCATGTAATATTTATATTTTCTTTTATTTCAATATACAATATTGGCCAATATAGATATTCATTATTAGTTGTTATATTAAAATAAATGAAAAGATTTGTAATATTGACTGATAAAATATGGTATGGTACCAATAATTTGTGGAGTCCTAATTAAAAATGGGCTGTTTTACCAAAAATGTGTGTTTTCTATGTACTTTTATGCTAATTAGAGTTTGACACTGCAGCTTCTGTATTTTTCTGCCTTGGTTCAGTCATAATATGGGCTGACTAGAGTAATTTCGCTTCACATCTCCAGTTAAACCCTGATTTCCTCAAGACCTGTGTGTAAGCAGCAGCAGCGCGTGCCGTGTAAAGATCTTTTAACCTCAACGTCTAGAACACTTCGGCAAAAGCAAGCAACTTACCATCATGTTGTGTGTTTGTGTTCAGGTTCAACCCTTGGAGAAACCCACGAGCGCTCAGGGAACGGTGAACATGGTCCTGAGGTTAAGGTGAGCGAGCTCATTGCCGTTTCTCTTTTTTCAGTCCATCTTCGTGCTACTTTCATCTGGAAAGAGCGGTATGTCGTCTGTATAAAGTGGCCAGATACTACAGTGTGTGTGTGTGCACGTGCTGCTGCTGGAAGAAGAGTGTGTCTCTTTTTAAACGGTCTCTTTCACTCCGTCTCTCGCCTCATGTTGAAGTGCATGGTGTTAATGCATTTTCTCAATCACCCTGGTTTAGCGTGGGAAGAGGTCCTTTAACCCTGACCTCGTGTTTGCACTCTCCTGCCTGAATTTGCGTTTGAGCCCATGCAAAAGACAGACCACAATCTGTTCTCAGATCACGTCTAAGGCCAGAAAAGCTGAAGCGAGTGTTTGACAAAACCAATGTGAGAGCATGGTGGTGTCTTACTTATTTAAAGTTGGCATAAAATAGAAATTTCAACCAACTTGTATTGTGAAGCAGCTTATCGACCCAGGAAAAACATAGGCCGGGACTTGAGTTTATTCGGCAGTTGTTGATTGGATTGTATAAAGTGAGCATTCGATAACAGAATGGAGGCAGATCTGAATCTGAGTCAGTGATAATGCAGGAAAAGCAAGTTATGAGATTTTAAAAGGTCAGTAAATATTCCTAATTGATATCATGGTGACTTTAAAGTCACAATGAAACAGAAGTAGCGACAGATCTTTTCTTCCATGTTGTGATATACATTAGAGTGAAATCATATTTCTAGTCATATCTCTGCATCATATTTGCTGAATGAAATCCAATACTTGTTTCTTATTAATTCTGGGGTGCTGATTCCAAAAATAGAGGCTGTTTTCCACAAAATATGTGTATTTTGTAGCATTTTTGCTTTCGGCAACCATTTGTAAGCTGAAGAAGGCTTGTATTTTCCCTTTATCAGCAGAAAAACTGCCACAAGACATGATTCCCATCTTCCTCTGAGCCAGATTACAACTATATGTATGTCCAATTCTCACAAATGAAAGATTCTGAAGACATTATTTTATGGTTAAAAGTTAAGTTAAATTGTAACTCTTGAATACATACTTTTGTCTTTAAAGGGCACCTATTATGCCCCTTTTTACAAGATGCAATTCTGGTGTCCCCAGAATGTGTCTGTGAAGTTTCAGCCAAAATACCCAACAGATCATTTATTATAACAGCTGGAAAATGTCATTTTTGGGGTGTGTCTATAAAAGAACTGTTTTGGAGTGTATAGCTTTAAATGCAAATGAGCTGCATATTCCCGCCCCGTCTCCAGAAGAGGGCGTCGCATATACGTCTCTCTGCATTGCATGTCTACAGCAATAAACAGCCGGTAGGAGCAATATAACTGAGAGCGAGAGAACCGGTGTTCAACCGTACATATGGGAAGTCAAATGCACTGATAGTGGGACGAAACAGCGCGATGTTACAGAGCTCGCACTGCGCTGACCTGTCATCGGCGCAGATCAATGGACCGAGCCGCGCTACCGAACGAATCTCGCGCTACAAAAGGCACAAACTAATCTCACAAGCGCGGCGCCCATCAGTTAAAAATACTTGATGTACGCACCCATACGGTTAAAACACTAAGCACTAAAATGACATGACATTCACAAAAGAGTGTGGAGTGATGCACGTATTCAGGTAGATTTTGAGGCGCATTACCTTGAAAAATGAAAGTAATCCACAGCGTCCTCAGCAGCTCAGATGTTGGGAGAAAATGAAAACTCTTATGTTCAGTCTTGCATCCAAACAGAGCATCAGGATTGCTTGCGAGTCATTGTTAACGTTACAGCTGCTCGAGCGTGGAGAAAATGAAGGGAGGAAACTATAGCAATGCAGGGCTGTCAATCAACCCCCGTGGCCCGGCCCTCCGAAATGTGACGTCACACTGCGTGAGAATCAAAACGGCAGGCCTAGTGAGACTGACTTGGTTTAAAGGGGATTAAAAAATGAGGAGTGGGTGATTTTTATAATTGTAGGGTGGTTGTGTTCACACACTGCCAACACATTTATGTCCAAACACCATGTAAAAGTGGATTTCACATAATAGGTGCCATTTAATATGGTTGTTGATTGGATATTGGGATGTAAACGTTGCACTCAAAAGTGCAGCTGAACGTGAGCTTGCAGGATTAAGGTTTAAACCAAAAGAGTTGGGTTTGACGATCAAAAAGGTGATTTTTCTTTGTTTATGAAACATATGGCCAATGATACGTTCACAATAAGAGCTACATAACATGCAGTCAGAAAATAGAAAGTGTGATTTTCATTCCATGCAGACTTTAAAGTGCCTTCTTGCCTTACTGTGGCGCAAAATCTTTTTCTGTCAGTAGAGAAAGATGTTTTTGTTTTTGCCTGCAGAATGCTGTAGTTATGACATCTACAAGTACAAGATTGCTAACCAAAGCTAAACAAATCATGATCCTCTGCTGGTGACAAACCTCAGTACTGATAAAGTTATCCTTCAATGTCTGTGCCAGTAAACCAGCTGTTATTTGCTCAGCAAGATTCTCTTCAGACTATTCATGCAGTTGTGCATGATGTTAAAAATGAATCATTATTCATTGATATGTAAGTATTGATGCTTTTTGTTTTCATGAAGAAATGCAACAGACCAGACAGTCCAGACATGTTTTTATTGTTGATGAACCTAATGAATATTAAAGAAAATTTGATTTACAATGACCAGTCAACTGAATCAAATACTCAATAGTCATATATAACACTAGCATGAGATCAAAATTGACCCTCTTTACTTTCATAATGAACATTCCTTTTCTTATTGTGACCAAATCATTAATTTTTCTAGTAATCTTTAAATGCATTTTTAAGGTGAGTTTTTCATTTCCAGTGACGGCCACAGGGGTTATTAGTAATGTTAACCAATAGCCAGATAGTTATTTATTCAGTCTGGGTACATTTTGGTATTTGATCCACTCAGTTCCCAAAAATGTCCAACCCTACAGTTTTTAGCATTCAGTATTCTGTATCACACAGAAATATGTCAAATTGTGAAAGTAAAATGGGCTTTTCACACTGATAACACATTGAATTGATTTTGTTTTAACATAATGTGGTTCATAAAGGGCTAAATATTTAGCTGTTTTAATGATGCTTTTAGTTAAAAGGTAAGAGTACAGTATTCTGTTCAACACATTTACCTTTTAAATCTAGCAGAACTCAGGTTTTTCCCACAGAATCAGCACAGAAAAAAAGGTCTACAGGTTGTACCGGCATGTTCACAACTAATCATTACATTGAAATCTTTCTGTCTTTCAACCAATTATCCTCAACAGCCTCAGTTTGGAATGACAGAGAAAATGAAGCGTGTGAAGAGGCTTTTTCAATTTTCAGCATTGCAACTTCTAAACAACATTGATTCTGTGCCAAAAACGGACATCTAATCAAGTTGCACAGACAGCTGAGTTTGAACCCTCATCACAGAGAGAGAGAGAGGAAGCCGGTGTAAACAGATGCAGGAGATCAGAGACGAATGGCTCGCATCCATTTGCACAGTGAGGTCAGCAGCGAGAGCAGGTGTTCGGCTCATCAGAACGGATCAGGATAATGGGCAGGAAAGTAGGGATAGACTTGTTTGTGTATGCATGCTAAATGATTTAAAATGACTTTAATTAACTCTGCAAATAGTTCTTGACGCAAATACACGCAAGTGAATCAATGAACGTGCCGCCGTTAGAGGCTGATCGGTGAAGCCGTATGCAAACGTTCTCTTATGATTACCTATCCGAAGCTGAGATTGACCCAGGATGATCTGAATATTTGGCTCGATTATGAAATGGATTTCGGTTGGGTCTTTGTTTGGCTGTGTGAAAAGGTTGGACCTGAATAACGCTTGAATAAATTTACAGATCCAGTGCAGTGGCAATGTTTGCGCATGATACCATCTAAATCGGCAGAATAAAGGAATACTTCAACCAAAATTAAAAAAAAAATTTGCAAGAAATTCACTCACCCTCAGGCCAACCAAGAAGTTGAGTTTTTCTTCATTAGATTTATATAAATTTATCATTGCATTACTTGCTCACCAGTGGATCCTCTGCAGTGAATGGGTGCCGTCAGAATGAGAGTCCAAACAGCTGATAAAAACATCACAATAATCCACAAGTAATCCAAATGACCCCAGCACATCAATTAATGTCTTGTGAAGTGAAAAGCTGATACTTCATTAGGACATTTTTTAACTTTAAAATAAAATAACTTTAAACAGTTACTTCTGGCTATAATGCAGTTCCTTTATCCATAAAAATTCATCTTGTCTGAATCAGGAGAGAAAAATGCACAGATCAAGGATTGTTTACTAGCCAGAACAGTTCTAAACAAATATGTGGGTTACATTTTGATGTAAGACGACAACAGGAAATGGATTTTCAATTACGGACTCGTATTACGGATTCGATTACGGACTCGTATTTTGGCCAGAGATGACGGTTAAAAGGTAAAATGCCTTAATGATGGATTTGTTTCTTATAAACAGGCAGCTTTTCACTTCACCAGATGTTAATTGATAGACTGGAGTGGTGTGGATTATTGTGATGTTTTTATCAGCTGTTTGGACTCTCGTTCTGACGGCACCCATTCACTGCAGAGGATCCATTGGTGAGC
>JAFVLL020037413.1:0-72656 GCA_021397915.2 Tor tambroides | reverse complement strand
GATTTATAAACTTGTTTACCCGTGGGGACCTCAATTTAGGTCCCCACCGTGACACGAGTCCCCATGAGTCTGTGTGTATTCAGGTTTAAGTCCCCTCCGGGATATAAAAACAGGTACACACATATACACACACACACACACACACACTCTCACTCACTCACTCACTCACTCACTCACACACACACAGGTCATACAGAGCATTTATGAGTTGTATTTCCTCTGTAGAGAACAGAGTAACAGTAACAGAAAATTACACTATATAAATGTAAAACAGTTTACACAATATGGACATACAGTATGAAGGTGTAGTGAAATATCATATACATATCAATACATGCACAATTATTAAAAACATCACTATCATAAATGCAAATGAAATCATCATATAATCCTGTTTTCACATTCCAGTTCAGGAAGTCGAAGGAAACCGTCTGTTTGTGGTGCAGTGAGATTGTGGAGAGTGTTAATCTGTAAGGCTTTGAAGGGTTTGGATCAGATTAAACATCTGCAGCAGGAGGATCAGCAGATCAACTCACTCTTTCAGTCTGAGCTGCATGTTCCCCAAATCTAACAAGAAATCACTGAGAGTCACTGGAGCACCAGTGGAGCCACAACATGACACGAGGACACAATATTCACACAAACACAAAAACAAAAATCAATGCAAAACATGACAAATATCACAGGGAAATGTTTGAAATACAGCAATATTCATTCACCATGCGTGAAATAGTGTTTGAAAGCTGCTTGAAGTTTGGGTTTGGTAAGATTTTGTTCATCTTTTTGAAAGGAGTATATACCACCAATACAGTAAAAACAATGAAATATAATTACAATTTAAAATAACTTTTCTATGTGAATATTTTTTAAAATGTAATGTATTCATGTGATCAAAGCTGAATTTTCAGCATCATTACTCCAGTCTTTAGTGATCCTTCAAAAACCATTCTAATAATTTGCTGCTCAAGAAACATTTCTGATTATTATCAATGTTGAAAACAGTTGTGCTGCACAATATTTTTGTGGACACTGCGATATATTTTTTGTATTATTTAATTTAATTTTTTTTAAACTTTAGTCTATGAATGAACTCATTGTGAGTCAGTGGCCATAAATTCACTGGATTCTGCAAATAAGCATATTTCTGCATTAATATACATAAAGCCATGAATTTCCCCATGTGATTTAGTGGTGGAGGACACACATTTGGCACCAGCACGGAAGAGGCTCACATCAACACAACGTGATTTACATTGGTGAACAGATGGCACAGAACACAGTGTTTGGAGAAGATGCGCGGTTTATTCACACTGACACTGTGTGTGACGGGTGTGAGTGTTTGTCTAGAGCTGCATGAAAATGAGACGGAGAATGTCATAGCATAGGTGTGTGCATGTGCACGGTCTAAACATATGCATAATTACGCATAATGTCAAGAGAGAGAGAGCTGAGTCTGAGAATCCAGTGTGAACGCAGAAGAAGTGATCAGGAGAAACTTAAGAGCTCAAATTATTAATCCATACTGAGGCACAAACACTGCAGGATGACAGACACACTCTACTTTAACACTTAGTGATAGGGTTACACTTTATTTTAAGGTGTCCTTGTTGCAGTGTAATTATACATTTAAGTACTGAGTAATTAATTACATGTACTTACTATATAGTTAGGATTAGGATTAAGGTTTGGTTTAATGTTACTTGCATGTAATAATGCATAATTAATTGTTATTATAATAGTAAATACATGTAATATGTGAAAGAAGGACACCTTAAAATAAAGTGATTGACTTAACTGACAGCAATAATAAATAAATTACCCTGGAATATTGTGTGTAAAGCCAGTTTGAACCTCAAACCTTAAATGAGAGACACATCAAACCATTTTTCAGTCTGTGTTAAGTCACATACATATACATATGTTATTAATATGTATATGAGAAATTTCTATATGGCATTATACTTATGTATATAGCCATGTATTTTAACAATTATATTGTATACTATGTATACATATATACATATATATATATACATATATATATATAGTATACAATATATATGCTAAAATGAATAAGAAAAATGTATGCTGTGTGTGTGTATATGATGGATGGCCTTTATGATGGATACATATGTAGATAACATATGATTAAAGTATAAGTATATCTTATATAAGCATAAAATAGAGTTTTTTTTTTTAAAAAAAAAATACATAAAACAGTGCATATTAAGGATTTAATTTGTGGTTCAACAGGTGCTACATATGATTATCATGTGTTTCTTTACACACACATACATATGCACACACATATACACACACAAATATACAGAAATGGAATATATTGGCTATTTCAATTGTTGCCCCGTATGTGTATCCCACAAACTCTTAACCCATGAAAATTTATAAGATTAATTTACACAGTAACTTCTATATAGAGTTATATGTAAACTATATAGGCCAATAAACTATATACTGTATGAGCCTGTTGCTCTGACCTCTGTGTGTCATGTAGTTTTTAAAAGACTCATCCTGTATATGAAATCATGTGCAATAAAAACAATATTTATATAAAAATATATAAGCAATTACGTAATAATGAATATATAAATATATAAAATCAATGTTATATTAGTGACATTTCACATTTCTATTTGTATGTATTTGTGATTTGTCTTTTACACATTTATACAAAGACGTGTATTTAAATAATTATATACATGACATCAAAGGAAAATGTGTTATACATGCATAAACATACATATTTCCATGGGCTAGGTAGTATATGGCAATATATGAAATTGTTCTAATTTTTAATAGGTTTCATGTATGTTTAAACTTGGAAAATACATATATAACATGCTTGTGTCCACTCATTAAGACACGTCCTGATTAATGCACCAGTTAGCCTGGTGCTGTTGAATTTTGCAGTAATAGTTCAGCAGAGAGAGAGAGAGAGAGAGAGAGAGAGAGAGAGTGAGCGAGGGGTCAGTGCTAACATGCCCTGCATGAGGAGCGTCAGCAGGGTGCATGTTACAGTCCGGCCGCGTTAGACCCCCATGCCATGGCTACGGCTCTAGCCTTACGCCACCATTAGCCTTATTGGCCGCAGAGGTCAACTGGGGTCAAGTGGCGTGTCGATTGGTTGACCCAACCTATCGGCTGCTCCCGTGACTCCTTCAGCTGAGTTATGTGCGTGCCAGCGCGGCCGCGTTACTGCCAGAAAATCATTCGCTTTACTCGTGCTGATTTACAGGCATCGAGCCCCATGGCTTCTGAGTGAACACTGGAAACATCTGAAATGCATGCAGATTTATGTGGGTATTAATTCACAGTATTTGGATATAGCGAATATCAATACCTTTATCGGAACAATGAATATATTCATCACCTATTTACCGTCCTTCTGAAAGCTGCGGCCATCATTCACACAGCCACTGTAAAACACTTCATAATCTTTCAGCTCAGTAGCATTCAGACTAACACATGCAAAATGCATCGAATAAACATAAAATAATTGCACTCAGTGCTAAACGAAACCATCGTCAGCGTATCGTATGCGCAGCAGCATCGCACTCATAGAAAGTGCTCTGGTCATTCATTAATGTTAATGTCCAGAACCTAAATGTGTGGTGAACCACAACTTGGCCTAAATAAAGTAAGATAAAAGCATCAGTTTCCATGCTGGTGCTCAGTGACTTAATCCATCACGGAGGCATGGGATCCATCTTTATCAGAGCCCATTAAAGTTACAGCGGGTACAAACGGATCCCAGCTTGCTTACCACTCTTCCTTTAACCTGTCCAAAACACATCTCCGGTGTCCCCGTGAAAGAAATACCCATGCGGCTCATGAGCTCGGAGGTCAGGGGTTAAGGAGCGCGAGCCGGTGACCTCCCCCATTACATCAAGCGCTCTGGCCAGCCATTGGTTAAGACACAGCGGAGCTTTGGTTACCAGACGCCAAAGGTTTAGCGTGAGCTTCTATGATCCTACAACAGCAAAATCTCCAAACACAGCTTGGCCAACAACCACAAGACAGATTTGCATGAGTGAGGTTTCACACAAATAAATAAGGTGCAAATGTTCCCCTTTGTTATTATTATTTTATGCATTCAGCAGTTGCTTTTATCCAATACTCGCAGTGCATTTTTTTTCAGTGTTCACTGCAAAAAACCAAACAAACAAAAAAACAAAACAAAAACATAACCTTGGCATTGCTGTGAACAAGCTGATCTAGGATATAAAAATAATTTTGGATACTGTTCATAAACTTTTGAATAAAATTGACAGCATGAATAATAGCTGGTTTTAAATGCATCTGATGACTGCATTCTTCAAGCTCAAAATAAATAAATAAATAAAATAAAATAAATACTCTTAAGAAAAATCATCAAACAAATCATTTTCTTTTAGACAGCATTCAGTGTTCAAAATTTTCTGAATGACTGCCATAGATGGCAACACTGTAAATCAGACAGCTCATCTGACATACAGTAGCTGGCTCTAAACAAGCTAATAAAATAATTCAGTTCAAATCGACATATGTCCATTTATAAATTTATATGTATGTTGAGTGGCTGTTTTTGCTGTGAATCCAGTGATACCATCTTTAGTTCCACAAAAGAGGCTTTCAGTGAACAGTTCTTAAAAGAACCTTTTTACACTCTAAACAAGAATAGTGCTAAATAGCGCTAAAAGTTGTTCATTGGCTTGTAATCATAGGGGAACCACTTATATACAGTGCCTTTGTCAAATGGTGCCATGTAGAACCATAAGAGGAATCCCATTCTCCTCAGATATTACATATGTTACTCCACTCTCATATGTTTGCTATGAATGGGAATGTACTACCATGGAAAAAGCTCATTTTTTAATCACTTTTATGCTTTTCTGAGGTCAAAACATCTTGTGTGGGGGCTTCGGAATATTTACTAGGGAGGCCTTTGGGGGCAAAAAGGTTGAGAACCATATTACCTTCAGGAATGTATTTTAATGTAATTTTTAAACCTTTCCCCAACTAAACTAAGAGGCCAATAGAGAGTTAGAAAATCTTTAAAGAACTATACAGGGGCTTAACGGGTTCTTTGGCAGTGGTGCTATATAGCACCATAACCACCCCAAAGAACTGCTGAAAAACCACACTGGGCCTAACAGGTTCTTTACAAGGTAGCAGTGCTATAGCAACTCAACTAGTGCAAACATTTTTAATAATCTGAAGAATCTTTTTCCATAAAGAACAATAATAATGGGAACTAATACTGGGATAATGAGGGCAATTGTGGCCTAATGGTTAGAGAGTCAGACTTGTAACCCAATGGCCATGGGTTCGAGTCTTGGTACCTCCAGGGATTGTAGGTGGGGGGAGTGAATGACCAGCGTTCTCATCCACCCTCAATACAACGACTGACGTGAGACCCTTGAGCAAGGCACCGAACCCCCAACTGCGCCGCAGTAAAAATGGCTGCCCACTGCTCCGGGTGTGTGTTCCCTACTCACTGCTGTGAGTGTGCACAGGATAGGATAAATGCAGAGAATAAATTCCAAGTATGGGACACCATACTTGGCCACACACGTTCCTTTACATTCAGACAGTTATTACAGTATATGTGCTTTGCACAAGTCGAATGGTGTGTCGGATGCAGCGTCTGTATTGACAATTAATTTTAAAGCTAAGTTGCAAATAACATACAGAAAATAACATACAGTAAGAACTTTAGTTTTAGACATATTCCAACTTCTGGACATCTCTTTTCACATATCATTTTCTGAAAATGACTTTCATTGTTTCTGTTTTCTGCCACATTACAAATAGGTGGAGTAATGCTGTGTTTGGATGGCTGCAGTGCATTACAGCAGGTTCTCTCTCTCCTGAACTGTGGCTGTATGGGGCTCTAAGCATCTGATTGATTACCCTCTGCTGAAATATTTCTCCCTTCCCTGGCAGGAGATTACGGACGGCAATTTGTGTTTATGGGATTCCCGAAATTCACTTAACAACTGCCCTCCTATTAAAAGGTCAAGCAGGGAGGAGGCAGAAGCATCCCAACGTCATCCCTCATTTCTGTTCCTGATAAAAAACAACAAACTAATGAAATCCAGCCTTTACACAGAACCACCTGATCTTTTAAGAGTATATGGCTTTGAAAAAATCTTTTTAGTGTTGTCTGTTAAGTGATCAGACCTCTGAGTATTAAAGTCAGTATTAAAGATTGCTCAAATCATGTGTTGTTCCTTTTTTATTAAGTGATCAGATGCACCATTTTTACCTGCTGGATTATTTTCCAAAAGATTATTGAAGCATGTCACTTGCCTGTTTATGAAATTTCTAGCAAATTCTGAGTGAAAAATCCTTGCTTTTTTCAGCCGATATTAATAAACTTAAACATATTATTTATCTATTTTACCTACATAGCATCAAAACTCTTTTTTTCATCAAATAGAAAAATCTAGTCTGCTTTCTGTAATTATGTAATTAATCAGGCTTTTCACAGTAAATTTTCAAATATTGTGAAGAGGGTGTACACCGCAAAAAAACAAACAAAAAAACAAGTTGCAAATAAAACAAAGATGGGAGTATGTTTACAAGAATCCACTGTGTCAGTCTTTCCACTTTCTCTTATTTGCAAAATTTACCAGCAATTAGTAAGTGAGGCATGCTTTAAATCCTACTCTATTTTTCCAGTGTTTATTAATAAGCTTTAGCATATTTAGATAAACATTTGGATATCTGTCCGTCAGCTGTAAGGACTACTTGATATTTGTACTACATCTCTTTTTAGCAGTTTCCTCTCAGGTTTCAGCCTGAGTGTCTCTGAGTTTTGCTGGTTTGAGATTACATTCATTCGTACATTATTAATAGCGTCGCACCATTATCTCCCTGGGAGCTCCTCTTACATCGTGCTGAAACTACCTTAGCGAACACATTGCGTGGAAAGGCCCAAGTGTTTGTGTGAGAGCCCAGGAAGATGGACAGGTGTGGGATCAAATATTTATCGTTGTATAGCAGTAGGCTGTAAGGTGTAAAAGGTCAAAGAGCAAAACACACTCGCACACACACACATACACATACAAAAATGAGAAATTGTCCCATCACTCATCGGTTTGCTGTAAGCATGGCTGTTGTCCTATTGTGGGATGGAAGCTGGCATTAAGAGGTGTAACATCAACACAAATGCAATTAAATATCGATTTATATAAAATATTTCATCATATTCTTGTGCACAAAAAATGTAATTTTTTTTTGTTTAACTTAATATATGATATACATTTAAACATGCATTCATTTTAATTAATTTTTTAGTTTAATTCATTATTATTATTTTTTCATTTGCAGTTTTGCATAAAAATGTGAGGGTTATTTGCCAAGTGTTGCCTGTTGTTATCTTAGTGGTAGTTTAACTAGCAGGGTAGTTTTGTCCTAGTCAGGTAGTGACAAAGCGTGTTTTGCTGCTCTTGAATTATCCAGGCCATGGGCAGATGGAACTCTGCTGAAACGGGAGAGTGACACCTGACCCGACAGCGACCTGCAGATCAGCTGCCCAGGTGTGGCCGTGGAGATTCTCACCTGACCTTTACCCCGAGCGTCTCCACCCCACAAGCAGGGCCGAGGTTAAACGTGCTCCGGAGAGCAGTGTACCATTACTGCTTGTACAGATGCCGGTGAACCCGTGCTGCTGCATTCCTCACAACAAACGCGACCAGAGCTTTACAGTCGATTACAAATGCGATATCGCCGAGACGCAGCTAGAAAAATGAACGAGTAATAGAAACCGAATCGTTTCAGGGATGCAGTAACACACTCTAGTCCAATAGCGTGTAATATTACACGTATGCTGTGTGCATCTTTTTTTTTAACACTTTTATCATAGTGCATGATGTGTAAACAAATACATTTCAACATTTGCATCACATAACCAGCTCCATATGAATGTATTTTCTGAGAAAGTAAACTTGCTCATTAGCACACCCGGTACAGCATTGAACTTATGATAGCAAGTATTCGGGTACTAGTCCTGTGAACCACGAGTCACGATAAGAGTTCAAAGACTTGTAGAAGCAAGCTGAAATGGCATAATACAGTATGTATAAATAGCGTTATAATGTATAATATGTAATGTAATACAACATTGTCAGATTCGTGTTTTTTAGGTAAAACTGGGCATTTAACGTCAAAAGTGTTGTAAAACATGCAGGAAGCAATTATAAAATCATTGTGCTGAAATGCTGCCACTGGCATGCTTTCCAAATGAGCCTAGGTATGTAAAAGACAGGATTAATAGTTGTTTTTATACAATATTACCACAATCTAATGACATCTGGCAGGTAAATCTGGGCACTTTTTGTTTTGCGGAAACTCTGAAAACACACTTTTCATTCTCCCACTAATATGTCTGTTAATAATGTCCAAATTGAAAACTATTATGATCAAATGTAATTTCCATCACATCTTAAAGCATTATTTAACACATTCTGTGGTGTTACCCTTCATTTTATGTATCCTAAATACAGTTAAATCATATTTTCACACTTTTTTGTATACTTTGACAAAATTACAGCTAGATTGGATAGTTAATTTAAAGCATGCCCTTCACTGATTCTGTCCTTTGAAAGTGTAGGCTATTAATTTATGAAAAATGCATATTTGTCATAAAATTGTTATTTGTGTTTGTAGTGGAAATTATATTTGGTATTTGGGTAGTTTGTTTAAAAAATTATATCTGATATGAATCATTTTGATCTATTTCAGACATTTTAAAGTATTAAATATTGTTATCTTCATGTCGCTATTTATGTTACATTTTCAAAAACGCTAATTCATGTTTTGAAAGTCTGGTTCTGGGAAAAGAGTAAACCAATAAAATCTACACAAAAAAAGCATTTTAAAATGAGCAAAAATACATGTTCCCGAGTTAGTTTTAATGCCTCTTTCATATATCAATAAATATCTGAAATATATTAGTCTGAATAAAGATCAACCCCTGAAACACCCAATTATGATAATTACTGTACAATGTGACATAAATGCAGAATTAGCAAATGTGTCCAACTCAGTCTCAAAAGAAAACATATTTTATGAGGTAGTGATTTCATGATTTGTAAGGACATGTACAATCACGTTTACTTAAAGTATGTCTCCCACTGTGGGCCTATAAATGATTACTGCATTTTTGGTTTTACAACAAAACCTTAGAATCGGTAGCTGTAGAAACCATAGTTAATTACGAACTACAAAAACCATAGATAGTAAACCATGGATAGTAAAAATGCTTTCTTTAACATATCACATCATGTAAAACTGTAAATACTGTTAGTTTTTCATAGCACAACATTTTGTCAGTGCAGAACTAATATGCTACCTCAGCGGACCTTTGGCTAAAATTAGCATATTAGCAGCTTCTCTGATCAGACTTGAGGCGGGACAGTGAATAGCAGACGCAAGAGCCCGCTGTTAACCCTGAGCATTAGCATCACCTTAAAGTTTGATCCATTACGGGCTGAAGAAGAGAAACCCTGAGCCAGCTGCTCGTGAAAACTTATGAGCTGTCAAGAAAAAGTGCGCAGCTCTGCCGGTAACTGACGAGAGCGAGCGCGCGAGTGAGTGAGTGACATTGACACAGGAAATCAGCGCAGCGTCGCTCTGCCGTCACTTGCTAATCTGATTGCAGGTCGTATGTTACCTACTGTATATGTTTCTGTCTCTCCTTTTGTTCTGACGTGTGACGCTTTACAGGGTGCTTTTACAAAGGTTAAAAAAAATACGGTCTACAATTACCAGCGTTCTGTGAGCAGATCTTAAATGAACTGCTAAATATTGACATATGACTGATAGCCAGGCCTAGATGAAGTTGACTAGTGCAAACTGAATGTAAACTTTTCAGACACTCAATTGCATGTTAATTGCAATTAAATGAAAATGTAGGCTATAATAGTTTACATTTATATTAAATGCAATTAGCTGAACCCTAGAGTGCTTTAAATAACTGAAGGCTGACATCTTTTTATGTAATTTCATATTTATTTCTATTGTTTTTGAAATATGGTTAAAGTAGCCTACTGCTGAATGTACTGACAAGCATAATGATAAACTAAAATATAGCCTACTTCAGTGTCATTTCAATGTAATTACACATTTGTAACAAGTTGCAATTTAGCACATATTAACTTTAAATGTAAGACAGAATAACACACTATTACAGTTAAAGTTACAATCATGTACTTTACGTGTGCTTTAGTAGCCTGTTAACACATCAAAATGAGTGTACTTCACATGATTATTTAATATTATATAAAACATGATTATTTAATGTGTAAATGTTTGAAGTGAAACTTTTTTAGTTATTACAAAGTTCATCATTATTTAAAATTGTACTCAAGTGTGTAATAAAATAGTCAAGTATCTTTTTTTTAAATGCAGGTAAGTGGCCTTTTATTTCATTAATATTACATCATCTGCAAATTTTCTGCTGCTTTTAAGATTTGAAGTACAGTGCAAGTGCACCTTCAATACAATTAAGTGCGCTTCTTTTTCACAGGCGGGCAGTAAATCGTTCCAAATTAATCCACAATTACAAGTACTTTTACAAGTACAAGAATCAATTAATAAAATACAAGTAGTGATACAACCCGATCTCATAAAAGTGCATATAAATATTACAAAAACAAGAACTCGTGGTATTGATACGCAAAAATCGACTTTGGCATTTACATACTACACAATGGATAGAATTAGGGTTGTGGGGTATGCGTATCATATGTACTCGAAAACTGATCATTATATGCACGGCAACAAATTTCGTATCATATGCACGCGAAAACTGCGTATTATATGAACGCCATTTTTTGCGTATCAATACCACAAATTTTTGTTTTTATTTGGCGTACTATTTATATGCACTTTCATGAGATCAGGTTGTATCACTACTTGTATTTTATTAATTGCTTCTTGACCGGGCTCTGTCCTACATCATAGTACATCATAGTGTACAGTTTAGTATGTGTAAAAGGTGCCTGGATAGTAACGTCCTATTTCCAGTGGATTTTTAAAGTAAGCTTGAAGCATGCTTTTTTGATTCATCCCTTTTTAACAGCCAATAGCCAATACACTTTAGTTTATGTAAACGTGATTTGCTAGTTGCAACTGCTAGTCAGAGGCAGGTGATTAAGATAAAATTTTGGCTACGCCCATAGATGCAAGATGATGTCATCAATACATTTGGTTCCTTTGCTCTGAAAACAAAACAGTGTACATAAATGTGCACTTCTGCTTATTTTTAGGCGTACACTAGCGTATGGATGACCTTGAAGTGACACACTTGAGCTCCAATTTAATTTTCATAACGCGTTTATGCAGATGCTAACCCTCACATGCAAATACACGCCTGTAAATACACCTACAAATTCAGACATCAAAAGTCTGTTCTGGACTCTGACCCTGAGCTCCAGCCCCCCCACGTGGCCTGACCACCAGCACCTCCGCCTGATGAATGCACAGCCCGCTATTGATCGCCACGTGTGATGGATGACGGTCCCGCGATGACTGATGGGGTGCTGGCCGAGGTGCCAATAAGGGCTCGGCGTAGGGCGGAGTCTCGGACGACAGCATAATGCGAGCAGACCGTCCCTCAGAAGTGCTTGCCCCGCCTCGAGCTCCAGCGCCGCCCGGCCCGGAGGTGAGGACATGTAGGAGGTAGTGTGGAGGGGGAGGAAAAGATGATGGATGATGGGGCAGCAGGGGAAGACTGCTTCACGGCTCCAAATTGATATCCAGGCAAATGTTTTTGTCTGCTGTGAAAAATGGTGCGGCAGAGACTCTGATCAGCGCACCACCCTCCCTCCTCCCTCCTCCCTCCTCCCTCCTCCCTCCTCCGACCCGTCCACTTTTTCCTCTCATCTTCTTTCTTCCCCCACCTTTGGCTGCTGAATGCGCTGAATCAACCGAAAGCAATTCACACATCCAGCATCTCACGGTGGAGCTCTGCAGTGGTGCGCTGACTTCCCCAAAGCCATTCCTCACCTCTTTATTTCCTGTATCCATGGCTATGGCTTTCTCCATCACATGTTGGATGCGTTCGGAGGGGTGTGCCATCAGTCGTAGGCAGAATTGAGGGCAGAGGCACTCAGGCAGCTCTCAAACACGAGGTGTGATTTGTGGCATTCTAAACAGTCTCACTGCTAGGGCGAGGAAAACTGAGCAAAGAGCATGAAACTTGTGGAATATGGTTAGAACAACGAATCTATTGCTGCACTGATCTCATGCACAGGACAATCTAGAGCAGGGCTGGGTAACTTCGAGGGCCACTGTCCTGCAGAGTTAAGCTTCAAGCCCAATCAAACACACCTGAACAAGCTAATAAATGCTAACAAGCTAATTTATTTAGGGTTGGAGCTAAACTCTGCAGGACAGTGGCCCTCCAGGACCGAAGTTCTCCATCCCTGATCTAGAGCAATGTGCAATCAGTACAAACAGTTATTGCAAAGAGCCCTAAAAGTCACTGAGAGCGAGTAATGTGACAAATCCTGATTGTTTTTGCATAAATAAGGCTGTTTACACTGCAAACATGATGGCAGCTAACAGGGAATGTTCTCAGAACTTTGACAAACGTTCTGGCAAGGTTTTCTCAAAGTTAAGAACAAACATACTTTTGGTAACGCTAAATAGAATAAAGCAATAAGCCCCAAGAAGCTGTGGTTTACAGTGAATTTGTAACAGCTAAGGGGTGTTGTTAGCAAAGATGTGGAGTTATAAATTCACTGTAAACCACGGCTTCACGGGGCTTATTTCTTTTATAAAAGGGTTATTCCATATACGTAGTAAGGTTTCACAAAATAAAACAGAGCAAATAGTGTAATGATACTAATAAAAACATTGCTCTTCTGCCAAACAGTGTAGTTCCTTAGAAACGGTTGTGGTTGCAACAAAGTGGTTGCAGAGCAACACACAAATGTAAATAAAGGTGTATGTTTGTAGAGTAATTTACAAGAGCTTCGAACATGTTTAAAGTTACTTGGGGCCTAATTCATAAAATGTTGAGTATAAACCATCCTACAGTTGATCTTATTATCACTTCTCAAATGTGCGTACGTGTGATTCACAGAACGAATGTACACACAAAAAACTTGCGTATGCCTCTCATTTGAAATTTATAAATCACAAATGATAGATCTCTGCCTTGTAAGTGCCTCCTAATTAATATCTTTAACATATAAGAGAGCTCCAGTCAATGTACACATCCTTTACTTCAAAATGGCGAGAGACAAAAATAAATCCAAATCCAAATACCTGCAGTGTACTCGGACACCAAAAAGTGCATACATCTGCTTAGACCATGACTTGGCGCTAATCACTTTTCCACGTCAAAGAGCATTTTTATAAATCTGAATGTTGGTGTGGATTTTAGCAAACACACACTCTAAGATCTGTGTACACACGTTCTCGAAACATTAGTACAAAAACATTCTTATACATCATTCATGGGGCATTTTTTCCTGAAACATTTTGGTTGGATGTTTGTCTAAGGTGGTTCAGGTGCACCCAAAAGCAACATTCCCATAATGTTTTCAAAATAATGCAATAAAACATTATATAATATTACAATTACATACAACTATATACAATTATATAATATTACACAAACATAAGCTACTTAAAATAAAGTGTATCAAGATTGTACTTAAGTGTACTTCAGGTGTATCTCTACTGTACACCTTATCCAGCTGCACCTTAGTTTGATTTAACCCACCAGTACACAGCTTAAATACCTGTAATACCTTTTTAATTACATTAAAATTACAGAATATTACACAGGCACAAGCTACTTAAAATAAAGTGTATCAAGATTGTACTTAAGTGTACAAGTAGCTGTGTAACAGACTCTGCCTGTTACATATGTGTAACAGTAGCTGCCTATTACATCTACATAATTACAAACTGTAATTACAGGCTGTTCTATAAATTAGTTACATGGTAAGTACATTTTGTTTCATGTAAGTACAATAGCGACTACTAAGTACTTAATTAGGTAATTACTCTGTATTATGACACCTTAAAATAAAGTGTTACCGCAAAATGCTCTTAGTACACATTTTTGTTAGCTGGAATGGGACATTTGTTTTTTAGTCCGCTTTGTTCAACAAAGCGTTTTTCTTGTTTCCAGTTTAGACTGGATTTAAATGTATTATTACTGGTGAAAAAGATCTCGAATTAACACTCATCAAGCTCCAAATGTAAGTATGTGGCCTTGATAAATATAATGTAAGTGTGGCCATTGTCTTTTGTCAATAGCATAGAAATAAATAAAGCACAGTGTGGGGAACTTGTTTCACACTCAAACGAAACTCTCAATTGTGCATATTCCTATTGGCAGGACTGGATTTTGCCTGTGAAACTTCTCTGTTCTTTACTAAATGTAACTGAACCTTAACTACTGCCCAGATGATTGCTGTCTTTATTAGAAATGCATGTTTGAAACATCATGTTAGAATGATGGCTGGTATGAAATACTTATGCATGGTAAATGTTTTTGATTCACCCACAACTGGCTGAAATTATTCTTCCTGGGTGCAAAAATGCAAAGTGCAGTTGATATTTCTTTCTGAGCCTCACTGCCAAGCTGTGAACAATTTATTTATCATTTTTAGAATTACACTGGGTCAACTATTGTGCAGCTAATCCAGTCTATGCCTATGCAAGCCATAACGCCATAAAGCCACAGCCAACAAATCCCTTCTCTTCCATGCAGTCTTGCTGTCTAATTTACATTTGATCCATTTAAATCAAAACTTTTAAATCAATAAAGTTGTAGTATTTTAAAAATAGTATGACAAAGGTGCCCAGATAGTCTGATTTCAGTGTGTTACAGCTCATATTGTTCACATCTCCCTGTGCTACAGTACAGTGCAGGACGTGCTTGTGACTGATTCTTCGTCTTCTTAATTACTTAGACAAGTAGTATATATGGGTCAGTATCACTGTAGGGTGCCTTTTGGTGTCCTGTACATAAATAACTCATTTGCCATGATAACTTAACTTAAAAATGACTATGAAAGGGTGTTATATTAGGCTAAGTTTTTATATTCTTAACAAAAGCATTACTTGGCTCTTTAGATACATTTTCTAGATTTTTTTTCGTTTTGTGTAAGAGGATGCATGTTATTTATGTCCCATGCACTGCTCATTAAATTTGAATGATAGTAGAATATTGTCAAATCATAAAATTAAAAAATTATGTTCTCCTATTAATATTTTGTTAAATAAGAGATTACTCAATTTGAGTGTATTGATCATTTGGTAATAAAAACAATGTATTTATTTAATAAAAAAGAAGAGTTTGTCCATGTCCTTTGAATGGTTGTCCACCCTGTCTTATTGGGGAATCCGCCCCTTTAAGAAAAGGCCATCCTGTTTCATCCTGTTATAACCCTGTTTAGGAAAGGGACATCATACCTGTAACGTGGCTGACGAGACGTGAGACGTGCGGATCCATATGCAAAGCTTTATTCAAAAACATGGTCAGAAAACAGGCAGGGTCAGACAGTGGCAAACAGGTATGGTAAGGGCAAGACACAGCAATCCGTGGAGCAAGCGAGGGTCGACGATCGGCGAACAGTATCCAAAGGGGCAAGGCAGAGAGATAATCCAGTGACGAGAGCAATAATCCAAACGGGTGCGAACAGAGTCCAAACGGCGAGGCAAAGGGTAAATCCAGGAAACACGGGCAGGGTCAGACACGGCAAGATAAACTAGGCAAGGCAAGACTAAGACTAAGACTAAGACTATGGCTAGGGCTCCGTAATGCAGCTATCTCTAGGAGAGTGATAAACGCATGCAATACTCGGCAAACAGAAACACGGGATGGCACGGTAAAGCAGCTAGCTCTAGGAGAGTGCTATACGCAGAACAATACACGGCCCTGAGACTGAGAATGTCCATGGTTTAAATAGTGTGTGTGATTGGGTGATCAGTGGAATCAGGTGTGTGTCAGTGCAATGGATTGTGGGAAATGCAGTCCAGTGTGCACTGTGGTGTAAGAGTCCGTGTGGTGAGTTGGTGACATCTGGTGGCGAATAAACGGAAGAGCAAGGCCAGGATTCGTGACAATACCTTTCAGAAAATATAATTTGCATCTTAATTTTGCAATGAAAACGTATTTAACATTTATATATATATATGTCCATGACAGGGTGGACATATCTTATGGTTTATGCTTCGAATAATCGCCCGTAATTATCTATAAAAAATGTGTGGGAGCTCAGCTAACATGTTTCTATTGTACTTGAGTGTCTACTATTTATTACATGACATAAAGCGTATGGGAAAATAAAACCAAAATTTTTGATTATTGTGAGGGTTGAAAGGCACTCTATGGTGATATTGACCCATATGATATATTATGGATGAAACTGTTAAGGCAATAATTTTTGCTTGATTGAAACACATGCAAACACAAACAGTATGCGACAGGATGGTTTATGATATCTGAAAATGCAAGTGTTTAAAGTCCCTATAGTGGCTTACTGTCTACATGCATACTCAAAAGTACAGTAGAGACTTGCCATTGTCAGTACACGCACAGAATTAGAATGTGCATTGGGATGCAGCATGTTTCTGCAATACCCAAGGTAAAATCTCATTGGACCAATCTAGTACAAAAATAAAACAACGCCACTATTACAAAATATAACATTAAAAAATGCATAAATCACTTGTTTTTCTAAAGAAACATTGTCCAACAGCGACACCAGCGGGAGTCCACATCCCTCTTGCCTCCCCTGAGCCCATTGAGTTTTAACAGACCCCCAAAAGCATGCGGTGAGTTTGCTGGGGGGTGACTGAGAATGGTGGAAAGTCAATGTGAGAGGAGGCAATGCCTCCACCACGATATGATTGGATATGACTGGTTATGTTCGGCTGTGATTGGCTCATGCGATAAATCCCGCTTCTTGTGTTCGTGTGAGTTCCTTGTTCGTGAATCAGTCTGAATGAACAATAAAATGGCATTAACGGGAAGACTAATTTAAAAAAGTAAGTAAACAACTCACACACTTCTTTGTTACGTAAAAATAAGACATAAAATGTCATGAAAACATGATCTGTAGGAGTTTTTAGTGAGTAATAAGCTTGGTGAAGTAATAAATCTCTGCATCTGTGACCAATATTTACCAAGCTTTGATGACTGATGATCCAAAAAATTCAAAA
Source organism: Tor tambroides (assembly GCA_021397915.2). Taxonomy (NCBI): domain Eukaryota; kingdom Metazoa; phylum Chordata; class Actinopteri; order Cypriniformes; family Cyprinidae; genus Tor; species Tor tambroides. The sequence goes on along the minus strand of JAFVLL020037413.1, from coordinate 55,463 downwards.
ATAGTTAAAAGTTAACTATTAAAAAGAATAATTGAACATAAGTTCATGAATAAAATATATTGTTTAAATTGTTACTGCCTTGAATAATTATTTTGGAATAAATGTAAAATGCTATGACTTGCTGAATGTTTTTTTCTTATAGTGTAAGTAATTTTTATTTAGCCAAGAAAATGTGTCTGGGACATGAATTTACATTTGATTTAACAAAGACAAAACTTCAGAACAAATATCAGAACACCACCACACACCACTGGTGTGTGTAGGTTGTGTGTGTACCTACTTTACCATATTTTAGGGATAAATTTGTAAACAAAAGTGAGATAAATTTGACAAAACCTCCTTTTGGAGATATCCTCATTTGTAAAAATCGTATAAAATAAAGCAAATAAAGAATGTTTTATTATTATTATTACTATTTTTAATTGTTATTTCTTAAGGCAGAATGTTTTAATTATAAAGAGGTCTATGAAATGTCTCCATTTAGATAGATAAGTAAAATGTGTGTGTGTGTGTGTGCGCGAGTGTTTGTGTGTTCAGCATGTGTCCAACACCTCAAGTGACAGGCATGGTGTATTTTCGAGATCATCTTGGTTCTTGTGCTCTGCCAAAGTAAAGAGAGACATTGAGATTAGAGCAGACCAGAGAGAAACACACAGATTACAAACACCAGACATGAACATCAAACCTCTCTATTCAGCTAGAAAAAGTGTCTGATTTATTTTTTTTAAAAAGCACAAAAAACATCAATCAGTGTCTAAATCTGGTTCTTGATGTACGTATAATATACTCCCCATTGCATGTAGCAGTATTGTTTAGGAGGTTGTCAGTGCATGTGTGTCCTGCTGACCTGCTGAAAGGGTTATTAGTCTGTGTTTCTGAGTATTTCTGAATCCTAAATTTCAACTGAAGAAGAAACTGAATCTAATTATTCTGAATCATATCTCTGCCACAGTGTCACTTATCGTAGATTCTGACACGTTGTCAGATTGATGACTGCAATTCAGAAACGAATGCTGTGGAAATATGAGGCTAACGTGTGTTTCAGTAACGCTGAAGCATGCAGTAATGAACTAAATGACGCGATCAAGGACTTTTCTGCTTTTCTTTTAATTTACCGTTCAAGTGGTGTGGATTTATGGAGTTTGCGCAGTCTGTTTGGAAGGCCACGACTGCTATAATTACTCTGATGATTTGCTACAGCAACCCACGGTGCGATTAGATTAATAAATCTCCCTGATATGATTAATAAAGACTTTCAGAGAGGGAAACACATTTCTGCAGCTTTCTGCAAAAGTAACAGTGTAGAGTTTTCATACATATTTTAAAGATCAAATTTCTACATTTACTCAAACTATACTAAAATAAATGATAAACTGGATTTATTTAAGTAAAAAAAGATATCAGATTCAAGCTTAATACATTAGATTATACAAAGCAGAAATAGCTTCGCAATTGCAGGTGACCACTTTTAGAGTGTATACAGCAGATTTGCATGCGTATTTAAAAAAACTATTATTTTGTTTTATAATATAATATGAATATAATAATTAAATGTAATAATAATCATAATTTGAATAAACTTTACTAACGTGGCTTCTTTCAAAAACAATATTTACAAAATGCATTAGAGTAAGTGTGAACATATACGCATGCTCAAACATACATTAAACTCATAGCTGCAGGAAAACTCAAGTATATATACAAAGTAATCTACATGCAGTGACTAATGAATGATTGATATTATAGTGTTGTGCTGTTCGGTTGCATGTATGAAACTCCTGGCGGTCTCGGCCTCATTGATTCGGTCGGTGGCTGATAGATGCTGGGCAATTGATTTGAATTTAATTAACAATTTGAAGGAGCCTTAAAGAAAGTCTCTTATTTTCCTGCCTTTCCAGCCTCTTGCATGAGGCAAAGCGGAGCAGTGACTCATGGGTAATTTATGATGTGATCAATAAGTCCTGGCCTAACATCCATAGTGTGAAATAAGGAGGCCGGAGAGCTGTCAGAGCCCGAGACGATGGGAGAACGGAGGAGAAGATGGAGGAGAGAAGAAGATGAATGAAAGATTATGAGCAGTGCACTAAAAAACCACCAGAGTAACAGCCTAAGCAGCATGCTAGTGAGTTTTGCATGAGAAAACATCGCTCACTTTTCCTTCAGAAAGTTCTAGTGAAATGCATTTATTGGTGTCTCCATTAGAGGGCAACAGTTGGTCTATCTGTCAGGATCATCATAGATTCGTATGAGAACACAAGGGAAACTGCAGACAGCACTTCATATTGTGAATGTTCCAGATTTATAAGAAGAAGCTGAAGCTGTTTGAGAGCCAAGGTGAACCCAGAACACGAGTCAGACGCAGTGACCTCTCTATCAGCGGTTACTGACCTGTTTACACATACGGCCTTCAGATGGAGTCATGCTGGTCTGTGTGTGTGTATGTGTGTGTGTGTGTGTGGCCGCTACCACTACTTTTACTGCCACCTCATAAAAATGCTTTATAACATATCTTGTAATGCGGCACATTAAGGCCGACTGTTGTTGTTTCATGCAAGGTCATTTTAACCCTGTCTCTGAGTCCCTCCACATACTAGCTTTGCTTTAAACTGCTCTGTTTGAGATCATATAAGCACTTTATTTTGAAGAAATATAGAGGAAATTGTAGCTGCATGCAGCAATGATATGAAAACCCTGCTGTAGTGTTATTTTGTATTAATTGTATTAATTTATTATTATAGTTAATATTAATATTTTGAATTAGCTTTTATTTTTAGATTTTTAATTTTAGTTTTTTTTTTAGTAATTGTGTGCTTTTGTCATTTTTATATTTTAGTATAATTAATATTTTGAATTAGCTGTTATTTTGTATTTTTACCTTACCTTTTAATTGCAGCTTATTTCTTTAGTAATTGTGTGCTTTTGTCATTTTTATATTTTAGTATTATTTATACACTACTTTGCTGTATTAATATTGTGAATTAGCTTTTATTTTGTATTTTTACCTTACATTTTAATTGCAGCTTATTTCTTTAGTAACTTTATGTGGTTTTATCATTTTTATATTTTAGTATTATTTATGTGCTAGTATTTATTAATATTTTGAATTAGCTTTTATTTTTATATTTCACTTTATATTTTAATTTCAGTTTATTTTTAGAAATAATATGTGCATTTGTCATTTATTAAAAATTTCTAAGTCGTTTTAATTCATTTTTTAAATTAAGTTTTAATTTTATTCTAGTTAGTAATTTTAGTACTTTAAATTTCATTGAATATTAATTTTATTTCAAGTTTATTTCAATGAAAAAAAAGAAAAAAATTACAAAATGTTTTAGTTCTTTTTTAGTACCACCCTAGCAACCAATAATTAAATAAATAAAATACCTGTACATTTCTGATCCAGAGACTTCTGTTCATATTATTTTGAACATTTTAAACAAGTACAGTAAAATTTCAGGGTATAAGCTTAAGTTTCATAAGAGTGAGCTGTTCCCTAAAAATTCTTTGGTGAATAACCTTGTGCGTTCACTTTTAACTTTTAGATGGGCAGCCGACGTATTTAAGTATTTAGGCATTTTTGTGATTAAATCTTTAAATGGAATATATGCTTCTAATTTTGCCCTTTTACTTTGAAATTGTGAACTCTTTTCCTGGCTGGACATATACAGTGCCCTCCACTAATATTGGCACCCTTGGTAAATATGAGCAAAGGCGGCTGTGAAAATAAATCTGCATTGTTTATCCATTTGATCTTTCACTCAAAAAATTCACAAAATTCTAACCTATCATTGAAGTAAAACAATTGAAAGTGGGGAGAAAATCCCATGATGAAATAAATGTTTTTCTCCAATGAATGTTGGCCACAATTATTGGCACCCCTAGAAATTCTTATGAGTAAAATATCTCTGAAGTATATTCCCATTCATATTTACATTTTTAGCACACCAGGGTGATTAGGAGCATGAAAATGTCCAGCCATGACTTCTGTTCCACAGGATTATAAATATGAGGAACACAAATGTCAGCTTCCCTTAATCATCCATCACAAGGAGTAAAACCTAAGAATATAGTTCTGATGTGCAGAACAAGATTGCTGAGCATCACAAATTAGAAAGTGGCTGTAAGAAAATAGTTAAAGCATTGAAAATCCCCATTTTCATCATCAGGGCAATAATTAAGAGGTTCCAATCAACTAAAAATGTTAAAAATCTGCCTTGAAGAAGACATGTGTCTATATCGTCCTAATGCACGGTGAGGAGGAGAGTTTGAGTGGCTAAAGACTCTCCAAGGATCACAGCTGGAGAACTGTAGAGATTAGTTGAGTCTCGGAGTCAGAAAACCTTAAAAAAAAAAAAATCAAACAGCCCCTACATCACCACATGTTGTTCGGGAGGGTTTCAAGAAAAATTCTCCTAGCTCATCCAAAAACAAACTCCAGCATATTCAGTTGTCAGACACGACTGGAACTTCAAATGGCACTGGCTTCTATGGTCACGTGAAACTAAAAAAAAAAGGAAGAGCTTTTTGGCAGCAAACCCACTAGATGAGTTTAGTATAAACAGGGATAAAAAATAAGTACCCCATGTCCACGGTTAAATATACTGCTGGATCTTTAATGTTGTTGGCCTGTTTTTCTGCCGGAGGTCCTGGACATCTTGTTCAGATGCATGGCATCATGAATTCTATCAAATACCAACAGATAAAAAATCAAAACCTGACTGCCTCTGTTAGAAATCTTATAATGGGCTGTGGTTGGATCTTCCACCAGGACAACAAACACATAAAACACATTCAAAGTAAACACAAAAATGGGTCACTGAGCACAAAATGAATCTTTTACCATGGCTGTCCCAGTCCTCTGACTTGAACCCTGTAGAAAATGAGTGAGGTGAACTGAAGAGAAGAAGCAGTGAATCTGAAGGATCTGGAGAGATTCTGGATGAAGAAAATGGTCTCTGATCTCTTGTCAGGTGTTCTCTAAACTCTTCAGGCATTATAGGAGAAAACTCAGAGCTGTTATCCTGGGAAAAATGTGGGTGCCAATAATTGTGGCCAACATGAATTAGAAAAAGCATTCATTTCACAATGAGATTTTCACCCCACTTTCAATTGTTTTACTTCAATGATAGGTTGGAATTTTGTGAATTTTTTGAATAAAAGATAAAAATGATAAACAATGCAGATTTATTTTCACAACCGCCTTTGCTCATATTTACCAAGGGTGCCAATATTAGTGGAGGGCACTGTAAGCCTAATAAAGATGATTGTTCTACCCATTTTTTGTACTTATTTCAACATATTCCAATTTACCTCAAGAAAAAGTTTATTATTATTATTATTATTATTATTTTTTTTTTTTTAATGATTTGGTCAAATGTATCATTTCATTTTTTATAGGGAAATAAGCCAGCTCCTAATCCCCACTTATTTCACTTCTATCAAGTCAGGCACTTCGTTCAAAAACTATTCCCTGATTTTCCGAATCGCCCCTGAATTCAAAACATTGTACTTCTGTCATTTATATCCTGATTCATAATATTAATCCAGGCCCTCCAAGTCAGATTAGGTTAGTAGAGGGACTTGGGATTTGAGTTGTCTGATGAACTCTGGGAATGCAAAACTGGTTTTGTTTAAGAATATTTAATATCACTGGCTAAACCTAAATATACATTATTTTATTACAACAAAACTTCAATTTATGGGTTAAATAAGGTAAAAAAAAAGCTTTCTGGTAACAATTGCAGAAGTTGCTACTTTTTAACAATGTACAGGCTACTGCTCCAGTAATTTTTGTTTTATTCGCAATTACTAATTTTTACAGTACTTCAGATAATGTCACATTTTTATCAGTGATGTTTGTTGGACTGAAGCATGTGAGTTCAGCTGGATTACTGCTTCCCAACAGACCTACTTTTTTACCTTTTTTATGTTTTAGAGTCATAAGCCCATCATCTTGATATTTTATTATAACTCGCGGTGACATTTAAGTCCTTGAGCTTCCTCATAATCTGGTCAGCTCACCTCTTAACCTGCGCGCAGCTCCACATTAATAAAAGAAATGCATAATCCAGTGTTTTGAAATAGCAGATTTGCCTGTTGAAATCCAAGCGGTGCATGTTGGATTATGTGTGTCCGTAAAACGAGGCCAAAGAGCAGCAGCCCGACACTGACCTCTGACCCCTGAGATCTTCTGCAGAACAATCTTCAGCCTCAACAAGTTTGCAGAGATCAAAAATAGCATCTCTCTAGAAATACAAGTGATTTTGATTTTGATGAAATAAGTGACGGTCATTGCTCATGAAGCCAGTTTTTGTATAAAATCACTTCAAATTTAGAAATGTCAATGACATTTTTTTTTAACTTATAGATGCATTTCCTGTGAGAAATAAGCATTGTAAAAACGAATATTAGATGCGAGTGACAAAAGCCCACTTTAATTTCATACAAAACCGCTTTATGTGAAGTCACACACTGACTGGACAGCCAATATAACAACTGCATGAATATGATTGGCACAATAGTTTAAGTAAATGTCATCACAGTAAGTGTGCATTTAGATATTAATGATGCACATCTGTTTTGTCGGTTATTTATTCTTTTGTTCACAGTTGTTCTGCATGTGTTTAATGTGACAGCATCTGGCCAGCAAATCAGCACTTAGCACTTATTTTAATATTCATGTATTTATTGTACTCATTCCTCTAATGCGGCTGGACATGCATATGCACACATGCATCCTGCACAATATGAATTTTATGTAAAACCTCCCCATAACTCTATAGGACATGATGGGACACACGAGTCCTTGTAATTTCATTACATAAAAAGCTTGTGTATATGTTATGGAACAAAAGAGGGAGGGTCTTATTTGACCTGTCTGTGTTGTGTGTGAAGGGGACGTCTAGATCAACAGAGTGAACCAGCACATGGCACATTAAATAAACCGAGTGCCTAAACCCAAACATTAAGATAATCCATGCGCTCAGATTGAACATGCATTACTGCTGCAGGTAGAACAATCTCAGGAATTATAATATCCTAAGAAAAGCAGCTGATGTTTGCTTGTGGTCTGATCTCCAATCTTCTCTAATATAAAAACACCCAGCGTCTGTCTCGTGCGATCTCTGGCTCTATTAGGAGATGAGCTGAAGGTTTGGTGCTGTTTGATGCGAGTCAGTGAACATGCAGCGTGTCGCTCTGAGTCTCTGGAGACGAGCCTTTGAAGCACACATCAAAAAACATGAGCTGTCTGCAGCCGATTCCTCAGAAACACACTGCCCTTCATTTAGGAAATGTTTTTATGAAACAGTTTGAAGAGTAAAACTGCATTAGCTGAAGATCAGCAACTCAATCACCACAGATCATGAACCTCAAACTCATGATGCCAATATTACTGTCCTCTTCTGAGGTACCTGGTGTGTGATTATAGGAAAAATTAAATTACTGACTTGAAAATGAATGTTTTAGAAAGACTGAACTAATGTAGATCAGTATATGGCATGTTACAACTCATTCATTTAATAAAAATCCATTAAGATTCATTCTCAGTGTTCTACAGTGTAAAAATTAAGGAGCTGTTATTACTTTATTTCACCCTTAAAATGATTGGTGCAACCTAATACAAACAAGGGATAGTAATGTAAATATATAAAATTACATAAGTAAATTAATAAAATAAAATAAAAAACAACATAAAACAGTTTTTGCTATTTGAAATAAAATAAAAATGAACTGAAATAAAATATAAGATTATATATAAAAATGTATAACTAGTCTTTCAGCAACATTTCTCATTTAGTATAACTGAAGTGATAAAAATAAAGTAAAACTATTAAATGTCTTAAGTGTAATTTTAGACATGTTTTAAAAAGTAATAAAAATGACAAAAACTTTGTCAAGTCAAGTCACTATTATTTGTATAGCGCTTTTAACAATTCAAATTGTGTCAAAGCAGCTTTACATCAGCTTGATATAAAGCTGGGTGGCTTTACATCAGCTTTACAGTATTTAGACGGGGAAATAGTGTGTCGAAATAGTGTCATTCTCCTCTGGCCAGACAAAATCAGCAGTTTAAATCTAGGCTGCAGCAGAGTCAGATTGTGCAAAGGACTCATCTGGTTCCTGTGGTCTTGTCCTGATGGCCGTCTAGGAGACAGGGTCTTCACTGGGGATCAGTCTCTGGGGCTCATCTAGTTGTCCTGGTCTCCGCTGACGTTCAGGGCTGTAGAGGTCATCTCTAGGTGCTGATCCATCATCTGATCTAGATATGGACTGGATCCGGGTGGCTGCAGTGACCATCTGATCTGGATACAGTCTTTAAAGTGAAGACTATATATATATATATATATATATATATATATACACAGTATATATAAAATTACAAATATTACAATTCAAAATATTAACAAAAACTATAATAGCATATAATGATTCTTAAATAGCACTGTATTTTAGGTTTGAATTAAACCATTTTATGTAGATGTGACTACATAAAACACAATTTCCATTTTATTTCCATTTTACCTCTTACATTAGTATGTGAGAAAGAAAAAGGCTTAATGTTTTAATATGAAAACATAGTAATAACTATGTAATGACTAATGTAATTAACTATGTCATATAGTCATTGCTTATTTACAGGCATAAATAAGTCCTAATGTGACAAAGGAAATAGTTGTGCACCAGCATACAGACAGATCTCTCGACACACATGCACATGCACATGCACACGCGCACACACACACACACATGCACACACACACACATACACACATGCAGTTCTATTAATAAGGGGACTGCCAATCCATAATGTGGAAATCATGTTGCCCGGTATCGATCGGTCAGGCACGTGGAGGGTGTGTGTATGTGTGTGTGTGTGTGTGGGTCTCTCAGACACTTCAGTCTATTGGATTGAGATTCTCTCGCCATCTAAGGGTCAGAGATCGGTGCGTGTCTGTTTGATCAATATCATGGCCAACCTGTGTGATCATTCACCATAAATACACACACACACACACACACACATGAGCACAGCATGAAGAGAGTCACCAGAAAGCTCTTGAGAACACAGATTCAGATTCAGATTCAGATAAACACTACACCAGACATTCACTAAGTTCCCTACATTTTTTTAAACCTTAATGTAAAAACAGCACATGTATTCCAGTGATTCACATGTAATATGTCACTACATACAGAACTAAAAGAAGAGAAGCACAGACCATATCAAATCTTTAATTATGAGACTAAAACACACTTTGCTTCCATCTTTTAACAGAGAAGCCTATTTCATCACAGAAAATAAATTAAAAAGGCGATTAAGATTTTTTTCTTATAATTCAGACTTTTTTCTTGCAAATTTGACTTTATCTCAGAATTGAGAGTTTATATCTTGTAATTAATATGAGCTATAAAATATAAAAAACAGAAAATATAAAAAATAAAATGATCATGAGATAAAGAGTTGTGATTGGCTTTTTCATTTTTGTTTATTCTGACAAAACAAACAAGAAAAAACAAAGAGCTGTGAGATATAACGTCACAATTCATAGAAAAATAGTCACAATTGCAAAACATATATTAGAATTGTCAGATAAAATGCAGTAAAAAGTCAGAATTGTGAAAAAAAGCATTTTTTTTATTCCGTGGCAGAAATTGTGAGATAGATACTATGAACTCTCAAATGCAAGAAAAAATGCAGATTTTTTTGAAAAAAGTCAAACATAATACAAAAAATAATTGTGATATAAACTCGCAAATGCAATAAAAAAGTCAAAATTATGAGATAAATAGTTGCAATTCCCTTTTAATTTTTTTATTCAGAAACAAACAGAAACCCAAAATTCTGAGAAAAAGTCAAAATTGTGAACAAAAGATCATTCTGTTATTCTGTGTTTGAAACAGGCTTCCATTAATTAGCTAGCTAATCTGACCTTCAGTGATATATAAATAATAATCAGATCTGCCAATGGCCATTACTGCATGAAGCACATGCTTTAGTTTATCTGAGGAAACATTTCTACTGTGTGTTTGTGTCGTCCTTCTCTGCGTCCTTCACACACCCTTGAGCTCCAGCTCATTACCATATGGAATGCAAACAAGTTACTGTCTGTAGCTCCACCCCTTTCCTTCACCATCACCCCCCCCCCCCACACACACACACAGACAAGTGTGTTTCCTCCAGGCATCATCCAGCACCTTCTTTCCTGTATCCTGGTGCGGATCTTCGCGCCTGCCGATGAGGTTTCAATGAACAGCAAAGTCAGAGACGAGCAATCTATTCAATGCACTCTCTTATTAGGGATATAAATAATTTGGATCAGGACTGAACCTTGAACCTTGAACTGTGAGCTTTGGAGAAATTTATCTTTATCTGTCAGTGCCTGCGTCTTCTGACCGTGCGCTTGATAGTTCCATTAGGACAATGAGATGAATCCAACCGTTCTGCATATGCAATATTCCCACCGTCCATTCTGTGAGAACAAGGGAAATTTCTCTCATCTCTTTCTCTCACCCGGGCTGTGAAAGGCTCAGAATATGAGACCGAATCATGACTGATCTACACTGCATCTACAGAGCTGTTTGTTCTTAGAAATTAGCATTCTTATTAGAAAGGTGTACATCTGAACCTTATTGTTACCATTACGTTAATACTAGTTCATTCTTACTATGCATGAAATATTACTCATCTAATGAATTGTATAAAAGCATTATAAAATATGTTAAGAGTATGCCTTTGGATTATATAAACCCACTCAAAAATTCTTTTGCTGAATTTAATTCAGTTATTTTCTTAACAAAGGATTCATCTGTAAACTCAAACAGGGGTATGAAGAAAGAGCAATTAGTCAAATGTGCTACAATTAAATGTGTTTAATGGCCAAAGTAAGCCAAAAACAGAAAAATGAAAATTTACAGGTCATTTTCTAAAAATATTTCAAAATACAGGCTGGAACAGTACATTGGGTCATATTTTTTACAGACTTTTATTAGAGTGTACTGTAGTAATATGTCTTGCAGTAGAAATATAAGTAATTTCTTCTTTCTTTGAGTTAAACAACATATAACACTTTACTCAAATAAACACAAGCAGAAACACTTTCAAACCACGTCATACAGAACATGAAACACTAAAAGTCTCCCTGCTTTCTCACTGAGCTCAGAAACACATAAAACAGCACCTCATTTCAACATTTACTCTCTCCATCCAGTTCCATGCAAAGCACGACCAGTTTCATTTAATGCCAATGCAAATGATTTATGTACTGCCAACAAAAACAGATTCAATCAGCTGTTTTATGCAATTGAGTGACTGCACACTATGAAATTACATTTAGAAAATGCATTCACTTATTTGCTTTAAGTAAATTTAGCAGTAGCAAAAATCGGTACAATATCTTTTCAGAAGTCGTACATTTAAAAGTCTTTTCTTGCATCCCGATGAGCTTCAAATGAACATCCTCTCATCCTCAGTGCTTCGTAAGTATGTTTGATTTTCTTTGTGCATTTATTTGTGCATTCAAGATGGCGTCGTCTGTGGCTCTGATCCACTTTGGACAAAATGGCAAAATCATAGACAGCATGATGAGATTGCTGCTCTATTATTAATCTTCAATATATACATCTTGACCTGAGGATTACGGCCCCCACCCTTCCTACATAAGACCATCTTACTGACATGAATTATGAAAAAACAATGAAATGACAAACAAATGTTCCGACCTAGATTGTTCCAAAATCTGCGTCCTTCAGTCCAAGGGATTTAGGAGAGTTCAGTGCTTCACCACAGGAAAGAGTTTGTGACAATTATGGAATTAAAAACATACGAAAATAAAACGTTGTTCAGTGTTGCACAGCAGTCCTAACAGAAAAAGATCCAGCATGATCACACTTGTGTTGTGTTGCGTAAATTTATTCATTTATTTATTTACTGAAAACTATGATACACTACCATTGAAAAGTTTGGGGTAAGTAAGTTTCCAAAAATATATATATATATAATATATTGATTATTATCAATGTTGAAAACAGTTGTGCTGCCAAATATTTTTCTAGATACTGTCATAAATTTTTCATATTTTTCAGGATTCGTTGATGAATCCTGAAAAATATGAAAAATTTATGACAGTATCTAGAAAAATATTTGGCAGCACCACTGTTTTCAACATTGATAATAATCAGAAATGTTTCTTGAGCAGCAAATCAGAATATTAGAATGACTTCTGAAGGATCATGTGACACTGAAGACTGGAGTAATGATGCTGCAAATTCTGCTTTGATCACAGGAATAAATAATTATATTCACATAGAAAACAGCTATTTTAAATAGTAATAATATTTCACAATAGTGCTATTTTTACTGTATTTTTGATCAAATTGCAGCCTTATTACATTACTAGTCTTTTATCCTTACATAGAAAAAATGAAACCACCAGATCTTCAAATGGGACTCAGTTAAAAGTTCCTGCATGGGGTGCATTCAGAGCATGGAAAATTAGCTCCATGCTCCAAGTTGTGGAATGAATTCCAAGCAATTAGGCTACTCCTTTGGAACAAACAATTCCTTCTTTCCATATTTTTTAAAAATGTACTTAAATGTGTATTGACTGACCCATGTAATTGTTTTAATTAATCTGTGGATTCTGTTATGGATGCTGTTTATATATATATATATATATATATATATATATATATATTTTTTTTTTGAAATTTAAGGAAATTAAAAATAAAGGAAATTAATTTAGATGTAAGATTCATGAAATATGGTATGTCATCACATTTGACAGTTAACACGTGCACCTTATTTTACATTATTACAGGTTCACTGTGTTTTGTTTTCTCTCTTTCTAAAGAGCATCTGATTGGACAAAAATCTGTGCGGTGCAAGATGATGTCATCAGGAAGAGAAAGACTGTGCATGACTGAAGTATACAGATGAGTTCAAAGCTACAGACATCAAATATGTTTTATTTTATTAGTCATAGATTTATTTCTAAATACATCTCACATCTCAAGCTGTTCATGCATAAGAGTGTTTATGTTTTAAATGCTGTCAACATGTTGATACTTCGTGTTTCAGCGTTTATCCAAATGTTCCTGCGTCCCGAGACTCTGCTCAAGATCACCCTGAAGAGCAGTTATCATGAAACAATAACATCTGAATGACAGAAGTAAATGCAGGTGGGCTGGATTTTCCACGCTGCTTTCATCTAGCATGATAATGATGTCCTGCAGTCTGCTGCCATGTAATGAGAGCGGTTCTGATCTGAGAAAAGGACCCACCACCTGATTGATTTGTTGTCAACCCAACAACAACACAAGCAGGAATTAATGTGCCACGTGTGCAGCATATTAAGACAATGTGCAACAGCGAATAAGCCTTGTGCTCTTCACAGCACATCTGACCATTCTAATGAAAGCTAAATGAGTGCATTAGCTCTGTTCCAAAACCTAGCAAGCTGCCTAACTAAACAACATTTCTAGGCAGCATACAGTATATTAGGTGCAGTTTAACATGAAGGCTGAGAACGTTGTTTAAGCAAAATTGATATGATGGTCAAATTCTAAGGCCTCACTGCATGTACAGTGAGATCCAAAAGTCCAGAATCTGAACATTTAATTCAAACCTAGTTACTGGGTGGTTGCTATGTTGGTCTGGTTGGTTGATATGGCGTTGCTAGGGTGTTCTAAGTGGTTGTTAGGTAAGTGATGGGATGTTCTGGATGATCCTTCATCATCTAGTAGATTTCTTGCTCATTAAATTATCTTCCAGGTGAAAACATCAAGTCTGAGCGTGTCGAAAATCTGCTCCTCAACAAGCCACATGATTTGGAGTTTAATACTTCATTGGATTTTAATACTTCAAGTCATTATTTCAATGACTATGAGCAATAGTAATCCTGATGACTGACTTTGCAAGCCACTAATGCACATCCTCCTTTTTGTAAAACACAAAACATTCATTATTGCTTTTGAGCATTTCAAGTAAATAAGTCATTGGTTCAGTCACCGAGGTAGTAAAAATGAAACTCGTTTTATTAATCGTCATCCTCACGCTCAGCTGTAATAATAACACTGTATTCAAATGAAGCGCTAACGACTGTGTCAGTGTGGCACATGCCCTCAGACCCCTGGTCCAGCTCATGAGACGCACACGTGGGCGGCACAGACCGGACCGATGCCTCGTAACGCATGACGTGATTTATCATCACATCAAAACGGCAGAATCAATCAGCACCAACCGCACCAACCTACAGCTGTGCTGTGTTAAAAAATGACCTCCACGTACAGATGCACAGCTCAAGATTGATATTCTAATGGCATGTGTGTGGGCCGCTGCAATGTGGGTATTTCACACACACACACACACACACACACACACACGCACGCGCACACACACAGTCATTTGGCAGTGGTGAGGAATGGACTCTTCACAGCACGCCGTAATTGAAAAGTGTGGCGTCTGCGGGGACCATCTGTGTCTGTGTGCTGTGTGGGTCTGAGCGTGGCAGACGGCGGCCCTCGGGGAGCTGTTAACACCTCATAGACATAAAGGGCCCCTGGGGGACAGCCGAGCACTCAGAAGGGCCTAATGAGATAGCTGGTGATTACTGAGGTTCTGGGAAATAAATGAGCATGATTATCAGTCTTTATGAATCTGCTTTTGAGTCGGTGCTTCAGATGTTTGAGCAGAGAAGCTTCGTTTCATGAACATCTTATATTTTGTCTCTGAAAATAACACACAGGGCAAACTATGAAAGAAACTCAAGAATCATTAACAAAATTAGAGAAACGTCACAAATCCATCTTAGTAAAGAGTTTGAGCGCTGAGCTTGTTTGTGAAGTCAAGCATCGCTATCACTAGTACTTGTGCAATGAATGATTCCTTAAGTCACGTGTCTTGTTGAGGAGAGTTTTGCTTGTACTTTACACAATGTTCACCTGCTGGGCCATGAAACAGGTGGAAAAATCCTGAAGGAGGATCCCGAGCAATATTTTCGTATTTTGTATTTAATACAACAATGCAAAAACATTGTGGTGAGATTGTGTTTTTTTTTTTTACATGATTGCACAAGTCACATTTAAAATGTCAGATATCAGAATTTAACTCTTGTGCTGAAAATCCTTTGCTTAATTCGGTGTTCCTGGTCAAAAATGACCGGCCTTTTAAAAATTGCTTCTAAATCTCTCATTATGCTGTACTATCACCAAATCTTGGATTCAGTCTTTTTGTTTCTTTCAATTGGCACATGTTTTGTGTTTCTTTTTGCAACTGATTGATCATGGCCTCACTGATCTGAGCTTATGCTCCTCAGGTTTTGAGTGAACATTGCCAAAATTATCCACAAATAATGCTTTGAGCATAAGCTTAAATCAATGAGACAGATGATCAACCAGTTCAAAAAGAAATTCAAAACCTGTTGTGCTAATCGTAAGAAAACAAGTTAATAGAAAGATTGAGTTTCTTTTATGCATTATTGTATTTCAGACTTATAATCTCTTTTTGTGTTGATTTCTTGAGACTTACATGATTTTTGATTAAATGAAATATGTTGTCAGATACCGCTACAAGAACATTTATTTAACACCTGCTCAAATCCTTTAAACCTCACTAAAGCATGCACTTTTAAAAAGGAATTGTTGAAGAAACATTAAAAAAATGGTAATTTATTCATTAAATTTTTTTTATGTTCTCTCACCTATTGTACTGTCCTAACACTACTTCATCGAGGCAACTACTGATTTCTACAAATTACTAATACATAAATCGATCTATAATTTTGGTAGCCATTAAGGACTCTTAATATGTGAAGTGAACTATGCTATCTTATCAAATCTCAGGAACGGTGACGACAAAAAAAGATGAGCTCTTAACATCAAAACACAACAACTAACTAACAATAATGACAAAACAACATAAGCTTAAACAAAAGTCAGTAAACAGCAAAACATCAGTAATGCTATAACAGTAACTGTATCATTTATTCATGCTCCAATGCATGCTGGATTATTGTTCTTTAGACAACTGTGTTTGACTAGTTTGAAGAACATTTGGGTGAATTCTGTTGATAATGTGTTTTCTGTAGTTTCAGGTATTCATTGTTGCTTTTTTCGCAGTGTTGTGTCTCCTCCTCCAGCATGACTCTCTCATGCAGCAGAGGATATTACTCATTAGCAGAGTTAATTGATTGTTTACTCATGAAAGTCGTTGAGTGCTGTAGTGTATCCCAGAGGCCCAGCAGACATGGGCCGCTCTGCGCCGGCTCTGACTGTTTCTTTAGGGCTGCTCCATTAGGCCTGAATGCTGCGGGTGACGTGTGGGACCCTGGGGAAGTGTTGCTGCCAGCACTGATTTACTCTGGCCATCTGACGCCAAACCAGCTGTGAGATCCACCCACATGTACAGTAGCTTTCCCTTCAGCTGACCGGAACACTGTGACTAATACTGTCATATTTGGACACACAGTACCAGACTTGATTTAGCAGTAACTCAACATGCTTATGAATAAAAGGGGAATATGCATAAACTGCTTTAATAATATCACAAATTACTGGCAGATGATGCAGTATGTTTATTGCACGGCATGTTTAATCATGAGTTGAAATAATTGGAAATCAAATTTCATCAAAATGTTTAGTACTGTGCTCAAATAAAATCTTATTGAGAGCACGTTTTAAGATATCAACCTCAAATTTGGAGCACAACTTGTTTAGATTTATGGCTTTGATTTTCATGCAGTTATAGCGTAAAACATGTATATATAAAATATATATATAAAATATATATATATATATATATATATATAATTAAAAATAATATTTTTGTGCATTTTTCATAATAATAAACTTAAACGTCTATAACTTTTTTGCTTCATTTTAACTTTTTACTTCACTAAAAACACAAAATATGAAATAAAAACATTTTTTAACTAAAAGAGTACATTCATTTAATTGAAATAAATATTTAATTCCCTTTCGACTTCCACGTGAGCAGCACCAGAGGGTTAAAGACCTGATTTCACCCATAAAAATGAATTTTGTTGGTTTAAATCAATATATTACATTGATTCAATGTTGTTAAATAATATTTTTGGCTTGAATAAAATTTAGATTTTTACCATTTTTAGGTTACTTTCTTCTTCAGTGTGTGACACACCAAACAACATTATATTCTGCAAGAATGTCATCAACTAAAACCTATCAAATTTGACTACATTGGATAAAAGTGTAATCAGTGCCATAGACTGTCAATATAAGTGCATTTCTGTCAGTACACGCTTTGTTTATTCTTCTTGTATATGATTTCGGTTTAACTGGAAATATCTTTTTACGAATTAGATATCACTTGATAAATGATGTATTGTTCAAGCTATAATCTAAGTTGTGAGCGGTATGTTCCATATTTCACAGAAAATATCGGCTCATATGAGCAATTACATATATTTAGCTATGCAGAAATCAAAATTTTGAGACTTCCTGCAATGTTTTTATGTCACAAACCTGAAATACATTTCTAAACATTCATTTTAAATGCTAATGTTCTTATAAAACCGAAGTAAAAACACAAAGCGTGCAAATGAATTAATGGGTGAATGATGCAACAGGCCACACGCAGAAACAACTAGAGGAAATTCACTTTCCACGTTATATGCTGGGAAAATAAACCCTCCTTACATAAAAGCACCTGTGTGAAGCGCTGGAGTTAATGTGAGTATGGGAAGGGTAATCTCTCAGTACGGTTCACACAGCGGACATCTGCATGTGTAATCTGTGCTTTGTTATGTCTTGCTCGCACACCTGTCACTGCAGCATCTGAGGTGAGAGGAAAAGAGAAAACCTGCCTTAAAACTCCTGTCTGTTTGCTTAATCAGTGTGAACAACCATTTTACTGACAAATCCTTGCTGGTAGAAAGTGTTCTGTAAACTGACCAGAGCTCAGATCTGCTCAGATTAGCTTTGCTTTTACATTTCATTGTCTCGTTGGGCTGAGTTCCACATGCCTCAAGTTACATGGATCACAATTAAAGCTAAACCAAATGACAGAAGCCCAGTCAATCTTAATTTAGAAGTCTGAGAGTTTCCAGAATGGTGAAAAGAAACACTTAGGACAGAGTTGATTCAGATGGTTGTAACCTTGACCAGACTGGAGGAGAAATTCAGTTTAAATACTCTAAAACTAAACTAAATGTTTAGAGTAAATTAATTAGAAAATAATAATAATAATAAAAAAGTCTGGTATAAAGGTTTGCAAAACAATTCTCAACAACGCCACGACTCCTAATGAGAAGTTCCCTTTTACAAGTTTGTAAATTGTAGAATAAAATGGATTAGGCCTACTTATTTTTTTATTTTTTTCCACTTCTATATGCTTTTTAGTAGGAACAAAATATGAAGAACAAAATATGCTCTAACATATGTGTAACTGATGCTTTACCTACATTAACATTTTTTCATTGGTTGCCACAGAGAATGAAGCAGAAGGTGCACAGTGCACACACTGAGCAAGAGTCGCTCTTTTGTTCATGTGCCCAGAGCCGGCGCAGAGGAACAGACTATTTTGCTAAGCGACCCGGCACTTGCCTCTGTATTCTTGTATTTTGTATTGTTTGATAATAGGCCCTACTAGGCTATAGCAAATACAAAATTACAAAAACTACTTTTTGAAAACCAACGTGAAATATGACTTAGGCTACTTCTCCACTTGTGTCAGAAACGGAAAGTTACGTAACGCATTGTGTAGGCCCACTACCGGTATTTCTTTTCTTTTAGCGCAAACTACTGTCATAGAGTGCACTATCATTTTTATTCAACCGGTCTGCCGTTTTTATGCACTGCTCTAAACAGACAATCACATGCAAAAATCGGACCGAATTTTCCTGCTGAACATTCCCGTTGAAGTTAACAGGTCTATAAAAGCATATTTCTCCAATAATGACGGTGTAAAATATAAAATTATTTGAAGCATCATACATTTTGTTTAGGCTTAATCATTAGCCTATTTTATATTAATAATTTAACCAGTTCTTTCACTCGATACTTTTGGAGGGCTCGTAACAGCTGCAAAGATCACTGAGTCAAATGGAATTCACGATTCAGGTAAAAACTGAAAAGAAAATCCAGCGTAGGCCTACATCCAGGAGGTCCCGCGCCAGCCGAGTAACCGTCATTGAGATGAAAAGCTCCCATCAGGTAAATGAAAAGTGATTCCGATATGAAGGCATATCTGAATTGGACTTTCTAATTACAGACCCTTAACGTATGCATGCATACATAGCCTATATACATTCATGAACAAACAAACAAACAAACAAACAAACAAACAGCCTACTTGGAGGTGCGTCATTACCATTATGTCGAATAAAATACAAACAGCGACTTACAGCATTTCATCTGTGTAACTGAATTAAATTGTGAAATAGTTAAACAAACCGAGCCCTAAAATGCTAATAGATTGAATATTTCTGTCCCGTCGGGGCAACCGGGTAAACATGGCACACTTATCTCCAAATCGACATGTTGCAGTAGCGTCCGCCTCGAATTTCTCTGCTAAAGAGGCGTTGAACTCTTGATACGCCTCTGGTCACAAGCCAGACCGGCGATTCGCCGACTCAGCCAGATCCGGGTCCATTATCTGTGCCCTGATATAAGATCGATGTGATTAATCTCGGAAAAAAAGAAATAAATATCCAAGCCCGTTCTAACGCTCTCGCTGCCAACGAGCCACTGGAGAAACCTTCCCGGATCAGATGGCCGCTCCTCCGCTTTAGAGAGCGCAGAACAATGGGGAGGCTATAAACAGCACAGAAATTTGCATCCTTTTAGTAAATGAAGAAATAAAAAACACAAGCCCACAGCGTTAAAGAGCTCTGCCAGGAAGCGATGGCTACTTGAGGATTTCACTGACAAATTTATTAAAGACCTTTATGACTTAACCATCATCAGAGAGAATAAATAAGACATAAAACATTTTTTTTTCACATAACACACACAGGAGCCACAGCGCCTCGCCAAACGTTTCCAACACAGTGAAATGAACGAAACACGTCTGAAAACACACAAATGCATAGAGGAACTCCTACTGAATAGAAAGAGACAATTAAGAGACAACTACAACTTGTCTATCCCTGTTGTGAAACATACAAAGTCTCTGTGATCATATAGTCCAATGAGGTTGTATAAAAATAAAGACTCCACATTGATAAAATGTTATACAATGTATATAGACATTTGGCAACGACCAGACACTTGGACCAAACTGGTGATATCACATTTATACACATCAGTAACAGCAATGATGGATGATTTCATTTTTCTCGTTGCACCATACTTCTGCCTTACTGTAACTGACTTAAATTCTCATCTTGAAGAAGAAAATAAAATCTTTGCATTGTCGTATAATTAAAAGTCATGGTCTAGGTAAAAGTTGGTGAAGAGCTCCAATAGTTGCTGAAAGCTCCCCACTCAATGTCGTGTCCTTGTAGAACCAAGCAGAAGTTCAAAGCCTTGGCGAGACTTTTCAGCTCAAGTCTTGGGTCCATCACTAACCAGTTTTATAGAAGATACAAAGTTCATCTGCTTTGTAATCCCTGTCCACTGGTGGAGATCTGCTCTACGTCTCTTTCCAAATGTGCATCTTCAAAACTATCAGAATTGGGCATGATCCACTTCATCCAACCAGGATGCTGGGCTCGCAGGGAAGTCTGGGTACCCACCGCTGCTTCCCGTAGACAAATCAGAGCTCGGCCCATTTCCCCCAGCCATCATGCGAACCCCCGGAGTCATGTTCTGGCCTCCGCTCTGACCCACCATGGGCAGGCCAGACTCTGGGTAGACCAGGCTGGAGATGAGGGACTGGTGTCTGGGAAGGGCCTGTAGTGAGCCTGGAGACTGCGGGAGGCTGTAGGGACTGCTGGCCTGGATGTCGTGGTATTGCTCCTGTGAGGGGATGATGGCACCATGCTCCAGCGGGAAGGGCGGATGACCTCCACCCTGACGACTCAGAGCCGGAGAGCTTTCACTCAGACTGCTGTAAATGCCATTGGAGTGACCCAGCTCGGACATGGGGGGCTCATCTGGATGTAGAGCACGTCGAAAGAAAAAAAATTAATGTGAGTGGTGGAATGTTCAATACACAAAAATTCAATTATGTTACACATATCCACACTCTTTCATGTATTGCCATCAATGGTTCCTTTAAAGTGAAAAAAGATTATTTAGATTACTAAAATGTTCTTTACACTAAGAAAAAAAGTTCTTTTAAGAACTGTTAAACTAAAAGATTCTTTGGGGATCCTAAATGGCTCTGTGAGACTGCTGTGAAAAGCCCCTTATTTTGAAGAGATTGTGGCTGTTTGTGATGGATGCCAGAATTTCGACCAAAAATCGCAAGGAAAAACTGGCATACAGTATATATGAGCTTTCACTTTTCTCCATTTATTTTCTAAACCAGCTTTTCAGAAAATTATTTAATAAACAGTTCTATGCTCAGACTTGCTTTGACCTTGCAATATTTGATTCAAAGCAAAACATTTTTTGAAAATCATTCATGAACATTTTGGGGTGACAAATTGGTCCTTGGTTCAAAGAAAGTTTTTAATACACACATTAGTCATATTTATATAGGATTTTGGGAGCAAACATACCAGTGAAAGAGACTTCAGCATCGCTGTCCATGCCCTCCTCCTGAGTGCTGTCTTTGTCTGATTTGGAGCTCCCACGTGACCTCTTCATGTTTCTAAAGTACTGTCCCCATCTCTGTCTACCTGCATCTTTTTTCAGTCTTTTCTCTTTTGCTCTTCTGTTTTGAAACCAGACCTGCGCAGAGACATGGGTTAATTTCACACCATTGCTGATCTTACAAAATTTTGAGGCATCACTGTAAAAAGTTGTAGTAAAAAAAGTAAAAAGCTATTGCGCTCCATTTTACACAAGAGGTCACGAGGCACTATAAATAATAGCGTAAATAATAGAAAATAATACATGAATTGTATGAAATAGATGATACTTGAATACATTTCTTTTGTGAATAACAGCGTGAAAATATTACAGGGAACAATACATATTGGATATCTTACGAATATTATATAGGCCTACGTCCATGTCGATGTTAGCTATGTATGGGTTTGTTAGGATATGACAATATTTAGCTGAGATACAATTCTTTGAAAACCTGGAATCCGAGGGTGCATGTTGCCCAAATGAAGTTCTTAGCAATGCATAGCCTATTACTAATCAGAAATTAAGTTTTGATATAGCCTATTTACGGTAGGAAATTTACAAAGTATCTTCATGGAACATGATCTTTACTTGATATCCTAGTGATTTTTGGCATAAAAGAAATTTAATTTTGATAATTTTGACCCATACAATGTATTGTTGGCTATTGCTACAAATATACCCGTGCTACTTATGACTAGTTTTGTGGTCCAGGGTCACATTTAATATCGCGGAAAACTATAAGTTGCATTTTTAAAGGTGAGATAAATAACCGCACGTTTTCGTGGTGTAGTTCTGTTGTAATGCACATTTGTTGTGTTGAGAATGAGCTGTAGGTGTGATGTAGATGTAGCTGTTACCTGCACCACCCGCATGTCGAGGCCGGTCTCCGACGACAGCTGCTCCCGCACGTGGCGCGCGGGTTTCGGTGAGTTATTATAAGCGTTCTTCAGCGTCTCCAGCTGTTTGGCGGTGATTGTTGTGCGCGGGCGTTTTGCTGTCGAATCCGCCTCTGTAATATAAGAAACATATTTTGATTTATAAAACTAATTTATTTCTTATTCTGCAATCAGGCTACAAATGTAAACGCATTTCAAATAATATCTAACTTTATTCCAGTCAAAACTATATTATTATTATTATTATTATTTCAATTAGGTTAAACGAATGCAAGTCTAACTTTATTAATATCTAACTTTATTCCAGTCAAAACTATACTATTATTATTATTATTATTATTATTATTATTTCAATTAGGTTAAACGAAGGCAAGTCAAGTTGTAATATCTTTACAGAAACAATTGCACATTATACGTTCTATTCTATTCGAATCTGCGCGTCGGTGAGGTGAAGGCACTGAAGGCCTGTATTAAACATTTAGAATGCAGTTATTCAGTGTAATGTAAGTTTATCTGCTCAATGAATGACGCTCAGGGTCTCCTCCAGACCCCGTTTCTAAATAATTCACAACGAGCTTTCCGTCTCTGTAATACAAGAAACATATTTTAATTTAACAAACGAATTTATTTCTTATAGACATTAGAATCTATTCTTATTTCGAGATGTATGCTCGCATTATCATCCAAACTATTCTATTCTATTCTATTCTATTCTATTCTATTCTAATTCTAGTGCATTCTATTCTAAAAATGTCCATTTTCTATTCTTTAAAAAAGAACCATTGACATCTATGGAATCTTTCTTTTGCACTAAATGTTCTTTATGTTTTCACACTAAAAAAGAAAAAGAAAAAGATTTTCTATAAAAGGTTCTTTGGGGAACCAAACATTGTTCTTCCGCGGCACTGTTTCGAAAAACCCCTTTTGGAGCCTTTATTTTTAAATGTCTATTCTATTCTATTCTATTCTATTCTATTCTATTCTGTTGGATGTCAACTGAAACGCATGTTTTGAACATTTAGAATGCACTATATTCAGTGATGAGCTGTGTAACGTGAGGTTATCTACTCAACGGATGACACTAAGGGCCTTTCCAGACTTCATTTCCAAATAAATCACTATGCAGTCCGATTTGTCCAGTATTAAAGCGCTGAATCTGGCTGAAAACTGCCCCGAATGCAGATTGTCTTTCTCTGGCTCCATAGATCAGCTCTAGTGCGTGTGTTCAGCGCTCACTAGAACGCTTCTGTACGGCGTTGGCACTTATCGATCTGGAGGCTGGCGAGTTCGCAATTACCTGAGCCGGGTCAAATGTTTATGGACGAGCCCATGACCAGCGAGATTAAGCTCAGAGTTAAAAGCGGCCAATCAATGTGAGGTCATCGAATGAAAGAAGTAAAACAATTAAGACTTAGGAAACTGTGCCTGCTCATACAAAACCGCGCTTGAGGTAGCCTAACTTCTCTGATTTTCTCTTACAAAAATAAACATCTGCTGAATAAACAAAGATGTCGCGTGTGCATGTACCTCTCTGTTTGGCGGTCTCATAATCGGCTTTACACACCAGTCGACTGTCTTCCATCAGGTAATACTCGTCACCTGTGGCCAGCTGCCTCTTACATACGATACAGGCGAAGCAGTGCAGGTGATACACAAAGTCCTGCGCCCTCCGGACCACCTGTGTCGGCGGGATGCCCTGCTGACACGCAGCGCACTTGGTCCCGAATCTCCTGCAGGCAAAATACGGTCAAACACCGGTCAGATGGCACCAGAAGCGTGAGTGTGAACGATATGAGACCATGCAAGTGCTGAAACATGAAGGACTGACTTGAAGAAGTCGTCTTTGCAGTAAACACTGTCGCCTCGACTGAAGCATTTGTCGGCCAGCTGAGACTGACAGTCGCTGCATTTCAGACATTTGCTGTGCCACTGTCGATCCAAAACCTTCAGGATAAAACGATCGACTATGTGCTGGTTACAGCCCGCGCAAACTGGAATATCTGCAAGTAGAAAACAAAACAAAACAAAACAAAACAAAACAAGAAAGCGGTTAATATCAAATAGGCTACTGTATCAGAATGAAATGCATCATGAACCTTTTTGCGAATAAAAAAAAAAACTGGTCATTTTTTAAAAACATTTCAAAAATGACAAAAGACAAAACATTTAAATGACGACGGCTATTTGTCGGCCTCGCTTTAAGTGATGAACGTCGCTTGCATTCGTGCTTTGATTATGATGTGCATTTAATTTATTTATATATGTATATATATATATATATATATATATATTACAAATCACCACACAAGTCGTTCTTTTTTTGTCTGGTTGTTATAACAAATAAGCCATATTGGGGGAATGAAGAGCAAAGGTCTACTTTTTTTCAGTAAAACCTCAAAGCACATGATTTTATCGCGATAATATTACCCAAAAATGTGATTGCGCCTTCCGTTCACGTACGAAAAACAAAGAAAGAAAGAAAAAATGGTAATTGAAAGAGCTGTAAAAGTTTAGGATATAGGCTAGGCTATAATTTCAGACATAAAGATCATTTAAGCGTAATACTTATTATTATTATTATTATTATTATTATTATTATTATTATTATTAAATGATTAATATTTCAAATTCTAATTCTTTGCTGTATTGTTATTATTAGGTAGTAGCCTATTATTATTATTATATTATTATTCATTCCCATGAATAGGCCTAATAATAATAATAATAATAACAATAATAATAATAACGACAACAACAACAACAACAACAACAACAACAATCTTTACATTATTATTATTATTATTATTATTATAATACAATATTACAGCATGTAAGCACAGTCTCGTGATAAATCACAATGCAACTCAAGGTCACAGTAAACTACACGGGTAAACAGACGAGCTTTTATTAAAGCAATCATTCTCTTTAACAACGTAAAACTGAGAACTTTAATGTGTTGATTTAGTATTGTGTACTTAAGTATTTATGATGTAAATATTAAGTCTCTCTTTGTTAAAAAAGCTTTTATAAAAAACTTTTTATAAAGAACAAAAAGCAACACCCTTTCCATTACACAGGTACATAAAGCACATAAAATAAAATAAACTACATGAACAAATATAACAATAACAATAAATAGCTACACTATTGTTATTAATATTCATATTTATGTTGTGCTGAAAACAGCAGTTTATGTTGATGAATAAATGCTAAATTTCGCGAATCCGCTTGCTCTGTGTGTGTCCTTAAATAACAGTTCTCTGTAACCATATGACTGTCATAAATATCCAGAAACACACCTTTGGTTACATCTTCTTTACTCTAACATATATGGTCAAATTCTGATTAAAATTAAATTAAACCACGATCCACGATCACTGCTCGAGATTTTCTTATTAATAGCAATAACAATTCAATAAATAAGGCCGAGGCGCGTTTTATCTGGCAAATCAAGTGTCTTTGAGCGCGAAGCTACTTCTCTGACATCAACACACACGTCATGAACTGGTGCACGAGCACCTATCAATTATTCAAGCAACCTACAGGTCTAATTATTAGTCTATAAAGGGCAGAAATCTCACATTTTTGGTTCAAACATAGCGTCTGAAATAGTTTCTGTCTTCCTGCAGCCTTCACTCAGAATGACGGGCTGTTTCTGGAAAATTGTCATTATTTCTCAACACTCATTGTAATGTTTTCGTTTTATTTCGTTTTCTAAAATGTAGCCTATTTGTACACCAAGGACTTTCCATGTAGATACAAATCAAAGCCTGATTTTGCACCTTAATATCTTTCATGCGCGTCAAAGTCCAAAATGAGAAATGTTGCCGATTTGTGGAAACAGAAAGACGCAGACATATGTTGTTGTGAGCCGCTGTTTAAGATTTAATCCCACAGAAACACAATCATTCCTAATCCAGAGCATTAGAGCGGCAAGAAAAGCGTTACGCATGCAGGAGAAATAAACTCAAGATTTACTCCACAGTTACAAATCATCTGTTAAACTTAAACACAAAGCATTAAACGACAGTCACCTAACGTGCATTTTTAAATGTAAGGATAATTAAATTACAAGCTTTCAGCAAATGTGCAACTCACGCAAGATTGGACTAATACTCTGAGGTGCTTCGTATTTTTCTAGGTCTGAATTGATCTGTAAGTTTCTTCCGTGCTCTGATGTCGGCTGTACCTTTCCGTAACTCCTCTCTCTGCGTGAGTAAAGCCAGCAGCATCTCAGTGTGATGAGAGGACGGCTCTTTCGGCGACTCCAGAGCCTTATTCTGCTCCATTTTCATTATTCCGATAAAGAAAGACAAAACGCGTGCGGTAATATAACTATCTAAACGTTATATGCAGCGCAGAATTGGCAGAAGACGCGCGCGTGTCAGAAACACATCCGACTTTCTGCGTCTTGTGGTTCTTGATGCGCAAAAGAAACGCCGCCCCGTTACTCTGGCGACTGATAAAACAGATGAACCTGGACAAAACCAGCACAACAGAGTTTCTGTGAGAAACGTCCACAAAATATCCACTGTCCACATAATCCTTTTAGTACTTTTGCGCGAGAGACACAAATATTCTTTACGCTATTTTCCGTAAATGTATCATATGATGCCCTCAACTAACAACAATTAGCTGTGAACGACGGCGACTGTGTTTCCCAAACGCAGGTGTGTGTGTCCATCACATAAACATGCGCACCTGTCAAATCCCCATCTTGATCTAGAGCTGAAGTATTCAAAATACACCCTGTAGCAGTGCGTAAAGCATACTGGCAAATACACCCACAAAATTTGCAATGAAAGAAGAAACATGCGAATACACAAAAAAGGCTAGAAATATGCGTACTCACACATTTCTAATATATGCAATGAGAAAATGCACATCCAAGCGGTTGTTTACTTAAAAGTAAAAAGTCTAGAGTAAACATCGGCGTCTAAATTATTTTCGATAGACACACACGATGAAATTGGCGTCATTTAAACCAAACAATTTCTTCGCTTGTCTTCTTATTTTCTATTCTCAGCTGAATGATATTCCAGTTGTATCTACTTTTGATGGACAAGAAATCTTGACACCGATGCAAACAGATTCTAAACTTAAATAGGCGTAATGAATGCCAATTTCAAAACGAATTATTACATGGCCAGTTGTAGAAAGTGTTTCACATGGTGTCAACGCAAACAATACAAACGAATCTGTTTTTGATCAATGCACTTTTTATCAACCTGTAGTTTGGCGCAATGCTTTTACTTCTACAAAGCGAAAATGAATCATGTCCTTTTGAGATGCGCATAAACTGTGAACTTTTAAATCCAGATCATTCCATTTCTCAACATCGATTTGGGTCAGACAACTGTTTGCTGTAGGAAAGAGAGGACAGTTGTGGAAATGCTGATCGAGCTGCTCAAGCTCCAGATGAATGTTATTGACACTGATCTGCTGTGTCTGGGGAAATCAGCTTTAGTGCCACTGCGGCCGCCGCATGATAAACTCAAAATCAATGCCACATTTGCTTGGATTTCCACACTTTATGAAGCACATATCGGCGAAAGGTGCCGCAATGTTCCCCCTTACTTTCAGCTTTATCATTTTTATGTCAGATTGACCTGTTCACCTTTGATGTAACAAAATCTCACGACTGATGGCGGGGCGGGAAAAGCGCGATTTTTTGACAACTATTTTTGACCATGTCATTTCGACAGCTCTATAACAACATCACTTGTTTAATTTTATTATTTTTAATTATTTTTTTTAAAGGTTGCTATATCTGACAGCGACAATTTTACTGCTTATGTAGCCTACAGAGGTCTAAGTGACAACTTGTAGTTTGTTTCGAACAGTTAACTTGTAGAGCTGCTAATACTTAGGCTACGTAGCCTATTGTAATAGCCTAATTAATAATTATCAACATATGTGTAACATGACAACAGTTACACAGTGCTATTAAAGAAAACCAAACCTCTCGCGTCTCAAAGACAGAATGTGTTGAGAAAACACACAAATATTATACTCTAGGTTTAACTCTCCAGAACAGCCCTAAACCGGGTCTCCTCTCGTTCAGGTGCTGCACCTGTTGAGGGAAACCCGATACCTGCTGATCTCGAGGACGGAGCTTCGGTCCATTCGTGGGTCTCTCATGACAACCGTGACAGCGTGCGCTTCACATCTGTTCCACGCACTAACAATGTTGCTCATTACATATTCATACGGCGTCCGACAGGCGAATGTTCGGAGCAGGAACAGTTGTTAGTTTGTCGAAAAAGACGACTTTTTCAAGACTATCAGTATTACGTGTATGTGAATGTATGTGTCTAATGCAGAAACTCCAGAAACGCTTGACCTTCAAAGCAACGCTTCATCCACCAAACACTCTTCAGAAGGGTTCATGAGGTTCAGCGAAGAGCCATTTACTTCTCCTTAACTGCTTTAGCTGTGTAGGGCTCTTGAGCTGAAGCAAACTGTACTTTTGACGGTGTTAGATGTGTAATACGAGCCTATAAGCTTTTCTTATAATTTCGAATGCATTAATACTGACATTTAAAGAAGTCGGGAATAAAATTCTTTCAAGGTCTTATATAGGATCCCCAGTGACATTAGGCTGTACTTATTAAGTAAAAATATTAAAGTTAATTTATTATGTAGTGCATAGGAACGTTTATCCGTCTTTGAGTGAGAGATAAAAATGCATTTACAATTTCCATTCAAACAGGCAGTCTACAACGCGTATATGATAAATATTACAGGCTTTAATAATAGTCTATATTTTGTAAAGAAGTACCGGCGGATTGTTGCTCTTGTGTTTTCGATGACATGTCAAAGCTCATTAGGAGCTTGTCAGTTTTCTAGTCGATAACAGCTCAAAGGAATCTGCGTTAAACTAATGTAGAAACAGCTCTCTTACCTTGACTCGAACTGTATCTGGTGTAATTCCCAGCATTTTGACAGCTTGATCCCGGATGTTCTAACAACATTCTGACGAAAATGAAAATAAACTAATAGGAGATAAAACTATTAAAACGAAAACCAATATAGGACTGTTTAAAATGAGTGGGGAAGAATAAAATAAATAACAGCGGTCCAACAAAATAATTCACAGAAAACGACCCGGGCGACGGTCCCTCGGTGTTTCGGGGCTCTACAACTTTTCAAATGTCTAGATCGAGTCGCTGTGTTGTTCAGGAGGTCTGAGGGAGGAGGAAGCCTGATGACCTGCAGTTGTTTAGCATCACAAAAGCGCAGGAGCGGAGCGCGTCACGTGTGTGTGTGTGTGTCTCTGTCCGCGGTGCTGAAGGAGTTCCTACAGAGGCGTGAACACACCGACCGACACCCCCACCCACTGCACCCCACCCCGCCTCCACGCGTGTCTCCGAGTCAAACGTTCCTCCCGAGCATCTCAAACGGAACGTGTCCATCTGACACGGTAAAAACATCCCGGGACCATCGCGACCCACGGGCGGAAAGACAGTGAACAACGTCTGTTTCCAGTGACGATTCAGGGTCGTTAATTTTATCCTATGACAAAAGAAACATAATATTTATAATTAAAGAGCATTCTATTGAAGTCCTTATAAGATTATCGAACAAAACTGTCCCTGTCACGTTCTTCTTGGAAGGTTAAATTAAGATTATTAAAAAAAACAAAAACTTTCATCCACCACAAACAAACAAATAAAACAGACAGCTAGATAGATAGATAGATAGATAGATAGATAAAAATGAAGCAATATCTATCTATCTATCTATCTATCTATCTATCTATCTATCTATCTATCTATCTATCTATCTATCTACTTTTTGCTTTGATTTTTAATAACCTTAGTTTAACCTTCTGTCTTAAGCCTGTTTCAACAAGTTTGGCACAAAAGGATCCCTGTCATTAAAACTGTCATTAAAATTTAAAGCAAAAATGATGTTCCTACACTTAAACTACTACAAACAAACAAATTAGAGAAAAGGTATTTTTTCTGCACTGTAAAAAAGTGCTGACATGCCTGTCTGTCTAAATGATGTTTCTTCTAAATTCTGATTATTCAAATGTAAAGCAAAAAATAATTAAATAAATAAACAAACAAATAAATAAATAAATAACAAGTTTGCTATTGGTATAGACATTACTGAGAAAAGAAAAAAAGGTACACCAGAAGACATACATGTAAATATGTTTTTGTATACATCAGAGATAATTTCCTGTATTACAGATCAAATTAGTATGTATTTTAAATAGTCATATCAGACATCATATCAAACAATGATGGTATAAGAATTACACTGGCAGTAATGACGTTATAATTGACAATGGATAATATTAGGATCAGTTGCTCACTTTTTTAATTGTCCTTTGGTGGCATCTATGACCCATCATACACACACACACACACACACACACACACACACGCACACGCACATGCACACATGGCCTTTTGATACTCTCAGAAACTCAGATCTACTAGCATCCTACCAATACACTCCATCAATAGAGTGTCTCTCTCAAGTCTGAGCATTTCAGCTCTTGTCTCTGCGCTGTGCCTCTTGTTTCACTCAATTTCAGTAAATTGCTAAAGTGTTAATGCACCTGGGGCCCACTTACAGGGCCATTTCAATCACGCTTTAATAGAGCTCTGTGGCATTTGCCCTGGCGACGTGCGGCCTGGTGGCAGAGCTTCAGCTCATTGCACACATGCAGGAAACAGCACGTCCTCTGAGCTCAGCGAGAGACACTTGAAGATCCTTGTGTTGTGAGGAGCACACAGCAGATCAAAACTATATATTATTCTGGAGTGGAATGTCCAGCT
This sequence comes from Tor tambroides, assembly GCA_021397915.2. NCBI lineage: Eukaryota > Metazoa > Chordata > Actinopteri > Cypriniformes > Cyprinidae > Tor > Tor tambroides. The sequence continues at coordinate 24,055 of JAFVLL020037413.1, read as the reverse complement.
TTTTTAAATGATTGTGCATTTAAGGGCTGCGAACATCAATGGTCTACACATATGTCTCTTTGTGAGGACCGTCGGGTGATAGAGTCATCTGGAGAAACAGGACCAGATGAAAGCGGATGCATCATATTCCAAATAAACCAAAGCCATGCCATCAACTCTGTGTAGTTTCTGCTGTGCATCTTTTAAAGGAATAGTTCACCAAAAAAAGAAAAAAAAAAAGGCTGAAAATGTCCTCTCCCTTAAGTCACCCAAGATGTAGATGAGTTTGTTTGTTCATCAGATTTGGAGAAATGAAGCGTTACATCACTTGCTCATTAATAGATCCTCTGCAGTGAATGGGTGCCATCAAAATAGCTGATAAAGACATCACAAGTCATCCACACATCTTCAGTCCACCAATTAACGTCTTGTGAAGCCATAAGCTGCATGTTTGTAAGACACAAATCCATCATTATGGTGTTTTTAACTTCAAACCATTGCTTTCATCGAAAATACAAGTCCATAATCCATAATAACACTTCCTCCAGTGAAAAAATCGTCTGGTCTGAATTAGGGGAGAAATCTGCACAGATCAACTACCGTTTACAAATCATAACAGTGCAAAACAGTTCTAAGCAAATATGTGGGTGGGTTTTGATGTGAGAAGACAAGGAGATTGATTTTTTTCACTGGAGGAAGCGTTATTATGGATTATAGAGTTTCTTACAAACACACAGATTTTGGCTTCACGAGATGTTAATTGATGGACTGGAGTGGTGTGGATTACTTATGGATTATTGTGAGGTTTTTAACAGCTGTTTGGACTCTCATTCTGACGGCACCCATTCACTGCAGAGGATCCATTGGTTAGTGATGGAATGCTACATTTCTCCAAATCTGATGAAGAAACAAACTCATCTACATCTCGGATGACCTGAAGATGAGGACATTTTCATAACATTTTCATTTTTGGGTGAACTATTCATATAAAAGCAAGGCCAGGAATTCAGTGGCAGTGTGATTTGCAAGTTTCTTTCGTACCACGAGTAGCAATCACACAGTTATTCAGTCATGCTATGTTTACGAGCAATATAAAATAAATCCACTCGCATGCATACAGTAAAGATGGCAGCCTGGAGTCCTTCAGCATCTCCTGCCTCTTTTTAACAGACACACACACACACGCTCCCATCTGTAAGTGTGTAAGTGTAAGTCTTAAATTCTGTCCAAGATATTATCCATTCTAAATCTGCTAATATTTTGAAACGCATCATCATATCATAGTGTTGAAAATAAATGTGCCGGCGGGGTGGATATAAAACAGCAGGTGCCCAGAAGCTCAGGCCACAAATCAAGTTAACAATCTGTAACGATGACCTGTGAGTACTGAAAGGCAGATTTGAAATATGATTTCCATTCCTTTACTTCACTAATGTATATGCGCTCTAAATATCCTAAATAAGATTAACGAGTTTGCTAAGAAAAGCCTGATTTGCTCTGTAAATTCAAAGCAAGGCGCGGAGCTTCTTTGCATACGTAAGCGGCGCATTACTGCATGCGGATATTGATTGCAGGGTCGTTATGAATTTACAGCATGCTTGAGGAACAGCACATGCGCAGAAACATATAGTGACGCTAAGAGTTGCCAAAAGCCATGAAACCATTACAGAGAAAACAAGAGCAGAACAATCTCCAGAAAAATCCTGTTTGTAGTTAGTGTTGTGTGTGTATTAATCACTGTACACCTAAACATTGCACAAACTTTCTTTATACTACAGGTGGATGCTCTTTTCTTAACATCACATTGATAGTTCATTTAATTGAATAGTTTATCCAAAAATGAAAATTCTGTCATCATTTGATCATGTTGGTAACCAAACAGTTGCTGGTAGCCACTGACTTTCATAGTATTTTTTCCCATACTGTGGAACTCAATGGCTACCAGCAACTGACTGGTTACTTACATTCTTCAAAATATTATTTTTGGGTGAACTATGCCTTTAAACTTAATCATGGATTAATTACAAATTATATTCATAATGTTCTTATTCAGTATTTAGCAATGTTATCAAATGACAAACAAAACTTGTTTTACGAGTTCACTATTGAGAGTTTTACATTATAACGTTATAAAAATGTGGTGGCTATGCTCCAGATATCATAATGATATGCTATTTGTCAGCAGCATGCACTTAATATCTGCATGATTTGCCAAAATGAGCATTATACTTTGTATAATATGCATTTATAACCTTAAAGATATATTTTTACTTGTTTTAACCCATTACGTTTAGTGATGTTGGAATGAATTAATGTTAGGTTGATTTGATCTTCCATTTTCAGTGTGACAACTAATAACAAGTAATATCATTTATGATGCTTAATTTCTCTATCATGGCTCATAATCATGACCCTGACAATTTTCAAGCGACGGCTGAAAACTCATATCTTTTGGCACTATATTTGACTTCATCCTAAAAAAAAACAAAACAAAACAAAAAAAACAGAAAAACTTTGCTTTCTCTTTTACTTTAATCTTTCCCTGTCTAGCTTGTACTTATTTGAACAATGCTTGAAACATAGTATTACAAGCACTTCCTGTGTCTATTTCCCTCTTTAAGATGAATAGCTTGATGTATTCCCCAACTGTAAGTTGCTTTGGATAAAAGCCTCTGCTAAATGAATAAATCTAAATGTAAATGTAAATATCATAATTTGATCGGACTGCTAAAAATTAAGATATCACACACAAAATTGTATTGAAATGATGGGTCACACTTTATATCAGGGGGCCTATGTATGTATGTATTATTATGTACACTCACAGAAGACTCTCACATTTAATGCTAATGAGTTTGGGAATGGTTCGATTTAGAAGTAAAAGTAGGGTTAAGGCTACTTTTACTTCAACTGAAGTGCTGTATGAATATAATATAAGCACATAAGGCCACCTAATATAAAATGTGACCGAAATGTGAAATAAACATTGTCAAATGGATGCTACTTGCTAAATTAAACATGCAGCATAACAAACATGTGACATGTTTATTGTTGTGTAATGATGCATTCTGTTTCACATACTACTTTTGTCCAAGTATACAGTATATACTGTGCAGTATTCCAGCAAAACATGAGCTAGCTGGAGTAAATGAGGAAAAATTAACAAGAGTATAAGAGTCTAATAACAGTACACTGTAAAAAATGATTTATTGCAGCTGTAATTAAAATTATTGGAGTATGCTTTACTATTTTATTCTTTCTAATTAATTTCTTTGTAAATGCTTGTGATATTTAATAGCAATTTCTAAGCAAAAACAGTTTCAAAGTAAATCACACACACACACACACACACACACTTGTTTCACTATCCTTGTGGGGACTTCCACAGGCGTAATGGTTTTTCTACTGTACAGACCGTATATTCTATTGCCCTACACCAACCCTACACCTAAACCTACCCCTTGCAGGAAACTTTTTGCATTTTTACATTTTCAAAAAACTTTATTCTGTGTGATTTATAAGCTTGTTTACCCATGGGGACCTCAATTTAGGTCCCCACCATGACACAAGTCGCCGTGAGTCTGTGTGTATTCAGGTTTAAGTCCCCACCAGGATAGAAAAAACAGGTACACACACACACACACACACACACACAGACACACACACACACACACACACGCACACATGTTTACTTAGCTATCCAAATGGGGACATTCCATAGGCGTAATGGTTTTTATACTGTACAAACCGTATTTTCTATTGCCCTACACCCACCCTACACATAACCCTACCCCTTACAGGAAACTTTCTGCATTTTTACAATTTCAAAAAAACTTTGTTTAGTTTATTTTTAAACCCGTTTTACAAATGAGGACGTCCCCAAAGGGAGGTTTTTGGAGACACACACACACACACACACACACACACAAAGATTTTTCAAAGTAAAAATAAAACAAAGATTGTTTTGAGTATGCTTAAAAAGAAAAATATGACAAGTGATACTGATTCAGTTTTTCTGCACCTAAATTCTTTACAGTTTCTTTGCAATTATTTACCCACAATTTCAAAGTGAAATTTTTTTCTCCATCAAGTATATTTGAGTATATCGTATGCAGCTTCAATATTTGTGCAGATTTTAAATGATCAGTAATTATTACTGGGTTTAATAAACTACCGGGTTGACATAAACGACCAGATCACACAGGTCATCTTCATGTATGCATAAATCCTTGCGCATATGCATGCGTTTGTAAGCATGTAAACAAGCAGCGTGTGCATAGATGCTAGAGTCTGGTGGTCAGAGGTTGAGCATACTGGTCCTGACACCAGCTCTCCATTGTGTGTCTGTCATAATCAATCACACTTCTGAATGGAGCGTCTTGTGCGAGGAAGGAGGGCACCAATCACACGTCTCATTAAACAGGCTTGGTTACTCAATGTAGTGGTGATCCCAGGACACTCAGCCTGTTGCCGTCTGAGGGAAGACCATCCAGACTGCAACATGGAAACTCGGGGATCTTGGATAAGTTTTTGCATCCGGGTTTATTTAAGAGGAAGCGAAGATGACTTTCTCACTAGACATCCAAAAGCTGCATCCCAGTCTGAGCAGGACGTTTCGAGGCTTTGTTGATGACCCGCATGGCCCTCGGCTGCATGTCTGGCTATCCGTTAGCCTAGCCGCTAGCGCAGTAAACTCTCATTGTTCTGAAAGTGTATCCATCTGGCAGTTTCATTGGCGAGCGATGGCTTCCAGAGCAGCTGGCTAAACTGCCCAACCGCTCTTGTCCGCGCGTTCCTGACTGCCCAACTGCCGCCAGAGTGTGCTGACCATTCAGAGGGTCAGCGGGCCAAGGCGGGTCTGGACGGGTGACACCATTGAGCCTTTTGTTTACTAGTGTCCTACTGTAACTGTCTGAATATGATTAGCTGAGGTGCACAACCCCATTAAACAGAGTCAGCGGTGATAGTGATAACTACCACTTCACTCATTATCAATAACAAGCGTGTGTGTCAGTCAGTCAGTGTCTGATAATTATTTGTTATTTATCTATTTTTTTTGGTAGATTATTTTATTTATTGCATATTCATGATATTAAGTTGAATCTGCAGTTTTTGTTTTGTTTTAAAGCATACACTTCTGTTCAAAAGTTTGGAGTCAGTAAAATATTTTTATTTTATTTTATTTTATTTTAAAAAAAGTATACTTTTATTCATCAATGACATAAAAAAATGATCAAAAGTGGCAGTAAAGACATTTCTAATCTTACAAAATATTTCTATTTCAAATATATGCTGTTCTTTTGAACTTTCTATTCATCAAAAATAAAATTTATCACGGTTTCCACAAAAATATTTGGCAGCACAATTGTTTTCAGAAATGTTTCTTAAGCAGCAAATTGGCATATTAGAATGATTTCTGAAGGATCATGTGACACTGAAGACTGGAGTAATGATACTGAAAATTCAGCTTTGATCACAGCAATAAATTACATTTTACAAAATATTTACATAGAAAACAGCTATTTGAAATTGAAATAATATTTCACAATTTACTGTATTTTTGATCAAATAAATATAACCTTGGTGAGCAGAAGAGACTTCTTTAAAACATGAAAAAAAACTTTGTGTAAATAAAAACAAAGTGTAGATAGTGTGAAGTGTAAAACATATAGTGTAGATAGTGTAAATAAAAACATAAAAATCAACATAATTATCACAGCAGCATCAAACCTTGACTAATTATTTACCAGTGTTATTTTAGTATCTTTGAGATACTATTATAGTTTTTATTAATGTTTTGAATAAGTTTCAAGGTTTTATATTTCCTGTATTTTAATTGTAGTTAACTTTTTTGTAATTTGTTGTTTATTATTTCAGTTTTTAGTTTTAGTTTACCACAGTTTATAGTTTATTTAAAGGAACACTCCACTTTTTTTGGAAATAGGCTCATTTTACAACTCCCTAGAGTTAAACAGTTGAGTTTTACCATTTTTGAATGCATTCAGCCGATCTCCGGGTCTGGTGGTAGCACTTTTAGCTTAGCTTAGCATATATCATTGAACCATTAGCATTTGGTCATCAAAAATGACCAAAGAGTTTCGATAATTTTCCTATTTAAAGCTTGACTCTTCTGTAGTTACATCGTGTACTAAGACCGACGGAAAATGAAAAGTTGTGATTTTCTAGGCCGATATGGCTAGGAACTATACTCTCATTCTGGCATAATAATCAAGGATCTTTGCTGCCATACCATGAGTGCAGCAGGTGCAATGATATGACGCAGCGCCTGAAAGTAGTCCCCAGCTAGGTAACTACTTATGATATAGCTGGGGACTATTTTCAGACGCTGCGTAATATCACTGCGCCTGCTGCACCCGTGGTACGGCAGCAAAGTTCCTTGATTATTACGCCGGAATGAAAGTATAGTTCCTAGCCATATCGGCCTAGAAAATCGCAACTTTTCATTTTCCGTCGGTCTTAGTACACGATGTAACTACAGAAGAGTCAAGCTTTAAATAGGAAAATTATCGAAACTCTTTGGTCATTTTTGAGTGAGATGCTAATGGTCTAATCCGATTCAATGATCTATGCTAAGTTAAGCTAAAAGTGCTACTGCCAGACCCGGAGATCGGCTGAATGGATTCAAAAACGGTAAAACTCAACTGTTTAACTCTAGGGGAGTTGTAAAATGAGCCTATTTTCAAAAAAGTGGAGTGTTCCTTTAACTATAATAAACCTGTTATTTACAGACTCAAACCCTTGACAAACTGGTAGGTGTTTGATGCAGAACCTCCAGCATGTCAGTGCAGTGAGTGTCTCATCAGACGGCAGCAGTTTTGAGATGCTGCTCGGTTCAAAGGGCGACTGCACTTCTACTGACATCAGCCTCCTAATATTGAGATGCTAATGATGGAGCACATAATGGCACAAAGGCAGAATGCTGTGACTCTCTCCGCAACAATAGCCTTTAGCTCACGGCCGACACATTTACAGCCCAGCATGTGTCGCTGGCTTCATCCTGCAACAATACGAAGCCACAAATGTCCACCGCTGAGGAATCTCTGCGCTCTCGCTGGGCTTTTTATTCCTCAGCGCAACTGCCCCATATTTCATGTTGCTTTGAGTGACCCTTAAGACCCCTTCTTTATTTTGAGGAGTTTGTCTAAAAGAGCAAAGACAACACACGTCAGGTCAGACGCATTATGAGAGGTCAAAGTTCAAAGCCCTTAAGAGAAGTTAACACGTCCTTCTGGAGCGGCTGAGCTCTTCTGTAGGTGGTCTGATCTTTTACCTGCAGAAAACAAACAGAAAAGGCAGAATATTTTCACTCAAGACTGAATCTACTGTTATCACTTCTTAATATTTTGCTGTTTGTGTGAGTAAAAGAAAAATCATCAAAAATGAATCTTATGAAAACCTTATGAAACCTATGAAAACCTGTCCAGGTCATATTTCACTCCGCAAAGAAACCATAATTTGCATAAAGAAAGCAACGCCTATTTTAGAAATAACAAAAATAACAATCATTTTAGTCATCAGTTACACACATTTCAGGGTGAAATATAACAATTTAAAGGTTCTCTTCAGCAGAGATCAGTCAAGGTGAATAAATCAGTGTACAGTAGGACTTGAGCAGGATTATTAAAATTAAACTTGAACATAAACATTAACTGAAATAATAATAATAAAAATTTCATTTTCTTTTTTCTTTTGTATTTTGAGATAATTCCATGGTACTAGTTAATATTTATGCAATAATTATGATAAATTTCTTCCAACTGGAAATAATACAATTTTTTAAAAATACATTTTTATATTACTTTTCAATTGCAGTATTTCATGTTAAAATAGAGTCAATGCCTTTAAATGTCTATAAATTCTCTAATTGTTTTTAGACATAAATACTTATTTCTATTCAGTTGTGGGTTTAGATATATATTTAGACATTCTCAAAGACAACTTTTTGTAAAGGTTTAGATTTTTTTTTTTTTGAAATGTTGATTTGAAGTGTCAGTTTTTGAATTATTATTACTATAGTAAAACCTGAACACAGAAAGCATTTTGTTACACAAAACATTACAATTCTATAAAAATGTAACAAAAATGAACAGAAATGTTTTATCAGAGCTTAATTCTTCTTTGTCTGATCTGATTTCAGTTTTCTGACTCGTTTTGGCTAAATGGTTATAATTGTGTATGTGTGTGTGTGGATGTTTCTGTTTTGCACTCTTGATGTTTTAATGTGTAACCCCTTCCTTGCTGTCCGATTTTAACTGCATTGTAGTTGAATTATTGCATTACATTCTCAGAATTTTTGTTTTTTTTTGATTTCCCATTCGTTTCCTATGGTTGGTCATTTTTGACCGAAGACCACAAGTGTGACTTTTTTTTTTACAACCACTTAGCCTGCTCGAATCATGCCCTCAATTTTTTTGTGTGTGTGTTCACATTCCAAATGCCATAAAAGTCACAAAGTTTTGTATCATTCCGATGAAGCTGTGATTTTTAAAAATTCAAAACAGAAACTTTTTCGGTCAAAAGTGACCGAAGAGCACCAGAGGGTTAATCCACTTCATGCTGTTAATAACAACAAATAAAATATATTTCCTTTCTCTTTATATTTTTATGTCGATATGGTACAAGATTATGCTATTTAAATCAATGCGAGAAATGGGTTAGGTCAAAAGTAAACTAAACGTAATCAGGAAGTAGTTTATATTACCAAATGTGTAATGTAATGGATTACTTTACTAACTACAATTTTAGTAATTTGGAATCACTAACGTACTACAAATTGTAAGTAATTTACCCAGCACTGACTACAGTAAATCAGAAATGTCCCAAATAACTATTTTAGCCTACACAAATACATTACCCAAATCCAACCATCAGTTTTTGACCTATAGTGTGTTTATAGGTATTTCTATATAAATCATGTTTTTTTTTTTTAACATGCAACACATTCAGAGTCTTCAGTCAGCAGTGAGACTTTTAGAGAATCATCAGGGCAGTGTCATCAGAGACAGATCAAAGCAGGACCGACTCATATAATGATGGATGTAACGAATCAGCTCCAAAATGAATGGATTTATTATGTGTAATTCATTTGCGGGATGTCAGTGAATCCGGGACAAATGTGCTTCCGTGAGGAGCTCCAGGGTCAGCCGTTTAAAAGCCCGCATTCATCAGTGTGTCATTATTATACGTCATTAATGCTGAGCCGCTCTTGATTAGAAAACAATTCATCCAGCTCTCTGCAAATCACACAGGTGTAGGTGCATGAGGACATTCCTCATTTTTTTCTCTGGTGGTTTATTGGAATAGTTTTCGTGGAGATTGAGTGACGTCTTTCATGCGCACTAACTAAAGGAGAAGCGGACGGAGGGGGTTTGTTTTGGGAAGGGGAGCCAGTCTGGGTCAAGAGGGGGACGTGTTGTGTTTTTTCCTTTCTTTCTTTCAGGGGCAACAGGATTTAGGAATCACACACTCGTCTCCCAGCCCATAATCCCACAGTCTCAGACTCATGACCCACTTTCCTGGAGGAGCGGTGCGGGTGATGGGCCGTCCGGCCGGTGTGGAGAGGCGCTCGTGTGCGAGGCGGGTGAGCCGGAGGGCAGCAGGTCAAAGACAAACCCAAAGGGCAGAGCACAGGTCCCTGGGGGCCTCATCCTGTCAGCCGGAGAAAGAACGATCCACAAGGGTCACTGAACTGCTTCTAAACATGCTGCATCTCAGAGAAGAAAGATATAACACTTAGAGTTGCACAAGTGTGTTGCGATCAAACGCACTGGAACAGCTAATTAAAGGGACAGTTCACCCAAAAAATAAAAAAAAAATAAAAAAAATATAGTGATGCATTGTCAAGTATGGTGACCCATACTCGAAATTGGTCCTCTGCATTTAACCCATCCAAGTGCACGCACACAGTAGTGAACATACACCCGGAGCAGTGGGCAGCCAATGTTCCAGCGCCCGGGGAGCAATTTGGGGTTTGGTGCCTTGCTCAAGGGCACCTCAGTCATGGTACTGCTGGTGCACGAATCGAACCGGCGACCTTCTGATTACAAGCCCGACTCTCTAACCATAGGCCACGACTTCCCCAGTTAAAATTCTGCCATAATTTTTTCACTCTCATGTCATTCCAAACCAATATGAATTTCTTTTCTGTGTTGAAAACAAAAGATGATTTTTTTAAAGAATGTTGGTAACCAAATAGTTGCTGGTAGCCACTGACTGTTCATTGTATGGAACAAAATACTACTACTAAGTCAATGGCTGCCGTCAACTGTTTGGTTATGAACATTGTTCACAACATCTTCTTTTGTGTTCAACAGAAGAAAGAAACTTATACAGGTTTGAACAAACATTGGGGTGAGTAAATGATGACAGAATTGTCTTTTTCTCTCTCTCTTTTTCTTCATTTATTTCACCTCTTTAATTAATGCAACGTTTTTCTAAAGTGTTACCTATTTCTTTTCAAGTCATGCACGTGCAATTTCAGTTCCCTTGGAATCAAACCCATGTCAAAACTGATAAAAAACAATCGTATTGATCATTATTCATCTGACATCTGATTTTCGCTGACAGATCTGGCAGTTTACGTTCAGCATTAAAGAAATTATGCTGATATTTCTGCTGAATCGGCCGCACAATCATTTAGTTGCTGAGCTGAATCAGTTCAGTGTGTAAAAAAACAGATCCCAGGCTCTTAAACCTGAGGAGCCTGGATTTCTGCGAGATCCTATTCAATTCCTTCTCATAATCCAGCATTTAGTGCAGATCATCCATTGACATAAAGGGATAAAAGAGAGCGCTGCATTATCTTAGGCCTTCTTTATGGAAATGGGACAAAGACAAACAGGAGCTCATATTGTGGTGACATGCTGTTTTCCTCGTCTCTGGACACTCTTTTGTGTGGGACTGTAAGTGTGTGTGACGGGCTCTGATAATCCCTGTCCCTGATCCACCTCCAGCTAAAGTAGGCCAAGAACCAGAGGAGAGCAGCGCCTGACCTCAGCCCAAACATGGTCATCAGGCTGCTTCTGTACTCAAAGTGATGTGCTGAAATGTTGAACGGTTTCACACTTGGTCACACTTTATTTTAAGGTCCAATTCTTTCTATTAACAAATCATTAACTACAGCTTTTGCCTCAATAAACTCCTAATTTGCTGCTTATTAATAGTTAGTAAGGTAGTTGTTAGGTTTAGGCATTGGGTAGGATTAGGGATGTAGAATATGGTCCTGCAGAATATGTGCTTTATAAGTACTAATAAACAGCCAATATGTTAATAATAGGCATGCTATTATTATTGCTATGATTAATCACACGAGTTAATTGTGAGAATGGGTCCCTATACTAAAGTGTTACCTATTTTCAGTTTTCATTTTAGTCATTTAGTTTATTTCTATGTAGCTTCAGTTTACATTTATATATTCAATATAACACCATTTATTTCAATTTTAGTTTTAGCAATTTTAGTACTTCAACAAAAATTTAAGTTTGTAATTCAATTCAATTTCTAATATTTCATGTAATATTTATACACTGTAAAAAAAAAAAAAAAGTTGAGCCAACTTAAAATTTTAAGGCAACCAGCTTCAGCAGATTTTTGAGTTCTCTCAACTAATTTTTGTAGGAGATTCTCAACTTTTTGTTGTATAAACTTAAAACAAGTTGAGAAAACGCAAAAATCTGCTGAAGCTGGTTGCCTTAAAATTTTAAGTTGGCTCAACTTTTTTTTTTTTTTTTTTACAGTGTACTTAATTTTAATTAATAAAACATTTTAGTAGTTGTAGTTTCAGTTTTAGCTAACAATAACAACACTGAGTATCACTGAGATATTATAGTTTTCATAAATGTTGAATTACTCTTCATTTTTATATTTCCCACTTTCTTTTTTGTTGAGTGTTTTGTCCAAATATGTCTGTGTAGCTTTTATTAATTTTTACTTTAATCCATCAATAAACATAAAATCAGAAAAATCGCAATTTTCTGAAATAAAATAATTTAAAGTTTTTCTTAATATTTTGTTGTATTTCAGTTAATGTTTATTTTATTTTCAGTAACAAAAATGTTTTTTTTATGGTTTAATTTGACATTTTTAACTATAATAACACTGAGATATTTATTTGAAATAGATATTTGAGAGATATTTGAAATGCATATAAACTAGTATAGATGAACTCAAAGCTATAACACGCATGGTCATGTCATGCGGTCTTTGTAAGTTCATGAAGCTTTGCAAACACAGAGGCACAGGAATATTGTTAAACTAAAGATGCAGCTGTGCTGATTTGGCTCCATCTGCTGAAACCCGAGTTTGTCATAAGGTTACTTTTGTGATGGTGAACCTGCTGCCATGGTAACGGCAGTAACTGAACCCGGCCAGCAGCGGTCCGTCTCTCTTCAGCATCTGGTCAGCAGCCAGTCTCCTTCTCAACAGGTAACGCAAGACATGCTAGGACGCCACACAAATGCTCAGTGCAACCAACAGGCCAGAAAATATCAACAAACCTATTGTCTTAATAGTACATTTGTGAAGTGTTTCCTTTGTTTTTTCTGATTTTACATAAAGCATCCTATGGCAGATGAATAAATCTCTCTCTGCTCACCATTAGACAGGCTTATTGCTTCTGAAATACACTGCATAAAGGAATAACTACATTTTAACATGTTCTGCAGAAAATGTGCATTGTGTTTGTTTAGCATGTTGCTATGTGGTTGCTAGGGTGTTAGTTCTTCACACTGATGTTAAGTAAATAGCATTCATTTTATGTCTTTTTGGACTTTTGGAACTCTCAGATGCAGGTGCATCTCTGATAACCACCAAGTGAACAAGTATACTCACAAAGACAAAAGCTGCATTTAAACAGATCCATCCATTAAGACATTTTTAACTAAAATATGAATCCATAATCCATAATAATGCTTCCTCCAGGGAAAAAGTCCATCTTCTGCTGTCTCTCACATTGCAATCCACCCACATATTTGTTTAGAGCAGTTTTGGACTGTTTTGGCTTGTAAACGGTGTTTGATCTGTGCAGATTTCACTCCTGATTCAGACCAGACCACTTTTTCACTGGAGGAAGTGTTATTATGGACTCATATTTTAGCTGGAAGCAACAGTTTGAAGTTACAAATGTCTTAATGATGGATTTGATTCTTACAAAAACAGCTTTTGGCTTCTCAAGATGGTAATTGATGGATTTATGTGGTGTGGATTATTTGTGGATTATTGTGATGTTTTTATCAGGTGTTTGGGCTCTCATTCTGATGGCACCCATTCACTGCAGAGGATCTTACATTTCTAAAAAATCTGATGAAGAAACAAACTCATCTACTTTCTACATCTAACTTTTCAGCAAATGTCCATTTTTGGGTGAAGTATTTCTTTAACAGGGCTCTTCTAGATGGTGATCTGCCATGATGCCCGATCAGTGAAGTCTTCCACATTGCCACATGCTTTACCGATTAGAGTTTCATTCCTAAACTCACAATTGCATCACTTGCATTAAAAAAGTGTTTTTCCTCACATCCACGTTGTTGTCCAGTAAATGCAGCATGAACTCACTTCTTTGAGACTGTTTTTCTCACCCTGAGAAAATACTGTCTGTCTGCTTTCAGTGCAGAGGTCAGGGTTAAACTAAACCTAGTCAACCCACATACAAATACAGACAGGAAGACACGACACCCAGGCAATCACAAACCTGCATGGATGAAACTATCACAACAAACTATCCTTTCTTCCCTTTTAGAGACATTGGTGGACTTTGCTTAGGAATTTTAAAATTAGTCTCTTGGATTTTAATGTTTTCATGCTTTCAGCAGACAATAGTTTACAGCACAAACACATGGTGGGCAGAACCTTGTTCCATGTTCATGTTCATCCTTTTTTCAAGCATTAAATGCAGTCATACTGCATGTAGTTTGGTTGAGAATAGAGGCATCATACAACCTGTCCATGTTTGTTTTTCTTCTTTTTATAAGCTGATAAACTATTTATTTCTATCCTAATCATGCAAGTTCATGGTTGCGTTTTATACTATAAAAAGCAGTAACCATGCAGTTGTTAGCTTAAAGAGCAATTTCTACCTGATTCAATCTATAAAAACCTAGGTTTGTTTGTATAAATTAACATATTTTGGTTGATTCAGCTATACTAAATTATACTTTTTACTTAAAAAGTTTCCTTTTTCCAGTGTATTATTTTACTTTGTTCTGTTTTGTTTTCTCCGCTGTCTGTGACCTGTCAGAACAAACATGTGACCTGTGCATTGATCTAACACTTATTTACCAACCCAGTGTTTACCTTCTGTCAGAGGTAAACCATACTCTCAGGGCATATTACTGAGTAGTAAATTGCACTGACAATAAAGGACAGCAGTCAGGAGGAAATCTTGAGACTGCATGAAGATATGACATCATTCCTTCTTGTTTTGCAGCCCATAAAAACAACAGGCAGAAAAACAAACATAAGGAAACAAAACAATAAGCATAATACAATAAAATAACAACAATACGGATTACATTAAGATGAGTAAATCATGAAATTCATCCCCCTCGGCGCTGATCCCCACGTCCAGTATATTTTGTCTTTCGCACACCAGGGTCAATATCTTCTCAACATGGGGGAAACTTCTCTAGTCAGCTTACCGGAGCGGTCCGAACGACATAACACGCATTACTGCCAGGCTAAAGCGCACTGGAAGTCAAGGCAAAATGGCCATTAGCCTAAGGAGCTTGTCTGCCGGCCGGAGGAATTGTCTTGGGATTGTGAGCTTGGGTGGGAGTTTTAAAAGGTTTTAGAGGAGGGCTAAAAGTCTTGTGCCATGAGCGGATCCCAAAGATGTGGCTGAGCGGAATGAAAACAATGCCGCAGATTTGCCAGCTCACTGCCCGAAGTCCCTCCCTTCCTCTCTGCCGGCTTTGGTCCAGCAGCGGGGATTTGGGAGGATTTGCAACTTTCTCATTAGGTAAATTGGTTTGGTGGCTTCCGAACCGCTCGGCTTCACCAGTGACACTCGACACATATATCGCTTACTCTCTCTGTCGCACAAGAGACTCTATACAAAAGATTTTAGAGCTGCACCTTCTTGGCATTTCAAATGTTTCTTAGCTGTTGCTAAGATGCGCATCCTGTTTGTTTTCTTTATTTTACAAATGCACAATATTTTGTTTTTATTGTGAACATACACAAATAAAAGCGAACACTTTACAGTTCCGAATAATGTAGTATCATTATCTGGATGACCAAAAATGACAGTAATGAGAGTATTTTAGGTAGTTTCTGCTGTTATAAGGGAAAAATCAAACTGATCGCCAGAGCACCGTGCAAAACTTTTGTACTCATGTCTAACGAGAGATGTAGATAGGCCTACATTTCAGTTTCTCTAAATAAATTCATTTTGGCTACACATTTATATTGTTTATAATGAAGCAAAATAATTTGTGCGTTATTTTATAACCGTATATATAAATTTGTAAGATAATTTCATAGCTGCTTATATTTTCTTATATTTCTTTTGCTTTTTTGCCAAATTTTACAGGATTTGCTGGCAATTTTTTTTTTCTCTCAATGCAATTTTTACTTATCGGATTCTTTTTTATCCATACAGCAAAAGTTTAAAAAATAGCTTAAAAATAAACTTTAAAAATTTGTTTATTATATTCCTTCACCAAATGCTTTTCAAGAACTTTTTTTCACTATAACTCTTAGAATGTAAAATTTGTAACTTTTAGAATGTTATACAGCCTACAGATCAGCAGATAGCATCTACACTAAACATAACCAATGTTAACTAAAGCAAAGGTAAGAAAAACACACATTTGCAGAAGCAACCATACCATTTTAGTGACATCCCACTCTCGGAATTTGTGCTCTGCATTTTGCCCATCCAAGTGCACACACACAGCAATGAGTGGCGAACAAACACACACCGTGAACACACACTCGGAGCAGTGGGCAGCCATTTTTGCTGCAGCGCTTAGTGAGCAACTGGGTGCTCGCCACTATCAGGTTTTGAGTATTTTATCATTGCTTCAGCAAATGTATTTATTTACAATTCTACAAGTTTTAAGCTCGTTTTTTGTGACTCATGTTTGACGGGATACCCGAGCGCTGCACATCAAAAGTGTAATGCTGTACCGGGTGCTCTACAGAGCAAGTTTACTATGTCAGAAAAGCCAAAAATATAGAGCTGGTTATGTGATGAAAATGTTTGCACAATAATAAGTCTTTATTAATTGATGATCTGCCCCTGTAATCATAATTTGTGTGAAAAGGAATTAAAGTTGTTGGTGTTTTACTGCTAGCGTTATTTTCAGCTGGAAATGCAGTAAACTGCGTAGATACATTTTTGGAGTAGAGGCACGTTTTTTCCAATGAACCTATGTTAATGCAAGTCTTTTTAGAAGCACTGTCCTGCCATTTCTTGAAACTTCAGCAATAACCTTTTTTTCAGTAGTAATGTTCTTCTTCTAAGTAATGTTCAAGCACAGTTACTAGTTCTTGAGAATAAACTGTTGAAAAAATCTTGTCAGCACATGCAGGAACAAACAGAAGAACTGTTCACTGTTGTTCCTCAACAGCTGCCTCTGTATAAATAGAGTACCTTGCTGAAACCAGCCCAACTTAAACCAATCTAAGCTGGTTTGCTGGTCTTTGCTGGTTTGGAGGCATCCCACTATAGCCTATTTTCAACTGATATCCTCATTTCTGGGCATGACTGAATATGTCCGTTTTTGACCTGACTAATCATAAGTTTTCCTTTTCACATCATGGTCTCTCCCACAGTGGTCAACATACATATGACCAGAAACATCCCTCATGCTCTTGGGTCTTTTTGACTGAATAACACTAGGCAGCAAGTGAACATTTTGCCCTTAAAGTTGACGTGTTAGAAGAAGTAAAAATGGGCAAGTGTAAGGGCTTGAGTGAGTTTGACAAGGACGAAATTGTGATGGCTAGCAGACTGGGTCAGCTCTTGTGGGGTATTCCCGGTCTGCAGAGGTCAGTATCTATCAAAAGTGGTCCAAGGAAGGAAGAGGGGTGAACTGGCGACAGGGTCATCATGGGTGGCCAAGGTTCACTGATGCACTTGGGGAGTGAAGGCTGGCTCGTGTGATCCGATCCAACAGACGAGCTACAGTAGCTCAAATTGCTCAAGAAGTTAATGCTGGTTCTGGTGGAATGGTGTCAGAATACACAGTGCATTGCAGTTTGTTGCGTATGGGGCTGCATAGCCGCAGACCAGTCAGGGTGCCCATGCTGACCCCTGTCCACTGCCGAAAGCGCCAACATTAGGCACGTGAGCATCAGAACTGGACCACAGAGCAATGGAAGACCAGGTGGCCTGGTCTGATTAATTAAATTTTCTTTTACATCATGGATTTACATTACTGGATGGCCAGGTGTGTGTGCATCGCTTACCTTGGGAATACATGGCACCAGGAATCACTATGGGAAGAAGGCAAGCCGGCAGAGGCAGTGTGATGCTTTAGGCAATGTTCTGCTGGGAAACCTTGGGTCCTGCCATCCAAGTGGATGTTACTTTGACACATACCACCTACCGAAGCATTGTTGCAGACCATGTATACCCTTTCATGGAAACGGTATTCCCTGGTGTCTGTGGCCTCTTTCAGCAGGATAATGCACCGTGCTACAAAGCAAAAATGGTTTGAGGAATGGTTTGGGGAACACAACAGCGAGTTTGAGGTGTTGACTTCTCCTCCAAATTCCCCAGATCTCAATCCAATCGAGCATCTGTGGGATGTGCTGAACAAACAAATCAATCCGCGGAGGCCCCAGCTCACAACTTACTGGACTTAAAGGATCTGCTGCTAACATCTTGGTGCCAGATACCACAGCACACCTTCAGGGGTCCAGTGGAGGCCATGACTTGATGGGTCAGGGCGGTTTTGGCAGCAAAAGTGGGACCAACACAGTATTAGGAAGGAGTTATGACTGATCGGTGCATATACTACACATATTTCACATACATTTTAAAATAGCAGTAAACAATAATAACAATAAACTTAATTTTCCATAACTTCTTTTGTTTCATTTTTTAAAACTTTTTTTCAGAAATAATCTGCCATCGTCTTCTTTAAAAAGAGACCATGTAAGTCTGTGCTCCAAAGTATTCAAGATTTACAACAGTTTAGGTTGGAAAGTTTTGCTTAACAAGTGGTTAACAGGTAATAAATGGATTATAACTAAATATAATTTATTACCATAAAATCCCCTAAAAATGCAAAATATTATTAAACTAAATATAGGACTTTCATTGCAATGAAATGAAAAATAAAAATGAATAAAAATAAAAATTGACCACTCTGTGTGGAGCACCAGAAAGTTAATAATACTGTAAATTAGTCAGTATGAAATGCACCCCAGTTTTCATTTCATAAATTTGCACCTTGTTTTGTAAAACATTTAATCAATAAGATCTTAGTATATATTTTGTATACATTATATAATGTCCTTATGAACTTGATGAACACTCTAAGAAATGTGTTAATCTTTAAATAATTACAACAAGAAAACTAGATATTTTAATATTCTTAGAATAATAAAATTAATGTTCAAATAACAGTATTTTGGGTGAAAATAAAGTTATTTTGCAAATATAATTGCAATGTCTGTTTTAAAGACATTTTTGGACTGTTTGGATTGTTTGAGTGAATGTATATCCACATGTTTCTTAAAACTCTACTGAGGACACAATAGTACTAGAAATATGATCTGAAGAAACAAAACAACATGAGATGAGCATTAAAAGAAAAGTAAAAAGAACAGATGGTTCTTGCACTTACTGGATGGACAGTAAAACAAAGGAAATCAAAGTTCATTTGGCCATTTTAAACCTTCAAGCAGCTTACTGAAATCTCATTTTGTCTTGGATTTTTCTTCTTGCTCTGTACAGTAATAAGCTGTGCCGCTGTGATGTGACATAATACGTGACCCGTGGATTAAAAGATATGCTTGATGGCAAAACAGCCTGTTTTTCTTTCCTTTCAAGACAATGAGAGAAAACAAATCCAGAAGTGAAGAACATCAAACCACATGCACAGCTTTCTATGCTCTTCTTTGAACAGTCACATTATCTTATATCGGATTCTGAAGATAAACAAGGACATTTTCTGTGTGAAAAATCAAAGCAATAAACATTATTTCCAATCGTCACATGGTGTCACACAAATATAAGTAACACAATACAGTGCAACCTCTCTTCTGCAATGCAATTTTTTAAACTATTTGTGACCCTGGACCACAAAACCAGTCTTAAGTCGCTGGGGTATATTTGTAGCAATAGCCAAAAATACATCGTATGGGTCAAAATTATTGATTTTTCTTTTATGCCAAAATCATTAGGACATTAAGTAAAGATCATGCTCCATGATGATATTTTGCAAATTTCCTATCGTAAATATATCAAAACTTAATTTTTGATTAGTAATATGCATGGCTAAGAACTTCATTTGGACAACTTTAAAGGCGATTTTCTCAATATTTTGATTTTTTGCACCCTCAGATTCCAGTTTTTCAAATAGTTGTATCTCAGCCAAATATTGTCCTATCTTAACAAACCATACATCAATGGAAAGCATTATTTATTCAGCTTTCAGATGATGTATAAATCTCAATTTCGAAAAATTTACACTTCTGACTGGTTTTGTGGTCCAGGGTCACATATTTATATACAAAAAATACATATTTTTTAACTATATGTCATTTTAACTATGTATATTTATAGGGGCAATCCTAAGGTAATTGTTGCAAGCCATGTAAGAGCAATTTTACAAATAAATAAATACATACATATAAAAAAAGTGATGGGGATATTTTTTTCATGACATTTAAATTCAGAGGAACTGTAACAATAATAATAATGCCTACATATATTTTTAATTTATATATAATTTAAATTTAAATTATTTTCAAAATGACTTTTTTGACAGAAAATTCTGTGCTTTTACATCATAGATCATGAGTCTTTAATAATTAGTGGTTTGGTTGTGTGATAGCGCTTTCTTATAATTCATGTTTAAAATGACACATTTTTATGGTGCCTGTGATGTTCAAAAACATCTTCAAAATAGATAGGCCTACATCATGAAAAATAATAAATATTGCCATCATCAAAAATAATAAATATCATCACGTGACTCTCTGTAGGATAATGATATAAAAACCAAATATCATATATGACATTTTCAATCACAGTAAAATACTATTACAGTGGCATTAAATGTAACTCTAATCTTCAAGAGATTATTTTCTCTGCTTGTTTGTAAGAGTGCAGATTACGTTAAAATAGTGTTTACTGTGCAAAAAATGTCTAGTTTTCTTGAATATGCAGATGAAATCTGTGAACGGTGTCCTTACATGCTATTCAAGGAAAATCTCTAAAAACATACTGCTGTTCTGCTGACTTTGGTCTTAGATGACAAGAGTCCAGGAAGACCTGCATTTCACAGGCTCATTAAATAATGATCCCTTAAGCCCAAGCTGCTCACATATTTCATATTTGCCCTGCATTTGCAGCCTTGATTTTCTTAAATGGAGGGTATTAAAAGAGCAAGTCTTTCCAAAATCCTGCTGCTGTGCTAAAAGAACAGATGATTTGATTCCTCTTAAGATTCATTAAATAAAGAGTTCCTTAAAACCCTTACTGTCCCATCCAGCACTCTGCTGATAGGATACGAGAGCAGATTATTGCCAAACATACAATAATTATTTCCTTATGATAGGGAAGAGGAGGGGTGATTTGGGGTCATAAAGACCCGTGTCACAAGATGCTGCAGGCTAAAACAATAGGAACGCATGCAGGCACGCCACGCGCCACGACAGATTAAACCACATTATTCCTTAGAGTCAAAGACAATCTCCTTATGAACAGTCCCTGGCAAACTACCCCCCCCCATCTCTCCAGTAAGCTTGTTTTGATTATATTCCTCTCTGATGATGTCAATGAACCTGAAAAGTGTCATTTTTAGGGCTCATGCGAGCATAAACTGTATATGACCTGTGTGTGTGTGTGTGTGTGTCTCCTTTACACTTACCAACCGGCATATATATATATATATATATATATATATAATTAAATACTATAATGCAGTAGCCTAATGTCAATAAGCATTGAGAATGAAGAGAATGACAACAACGACAAAAGAAATGACTTAAGTGAAATATCTGGACATATTACAGTAATGAAAATTGCTGTTGGCTAATAATGTGCTTGATTGTTGAAAAAATGTCACAATGCAAAAACACAATGCAATGATCTTAAAATGGCCTTCATTTATTCATCATATATTTTATTTTTATTTATTCATTATTTTTATCTTTTGATTATAGGGTGACCTGACATGTTTTTATGAACTTCTTGCTTTACTGAGAAAATAAAAATAAAACAAACAAATTAATTAATTAATTAATTAATTTAAAAACTAGTATTGGTACATTTTAAAGATGTATTTGTTCAGTCAATTTCAGATCTGTGAGACAAAGACATTAATTTTTGTCATGATGAATTTTGATCCTGTCATAGTTTGTCACCTCATAGAAATCAGGCAGCTGCGTTACTGTAAAGACCAAATTACTTTAGTAGAATATTAATTACGCAAAATGAGAACAGTGCACAAAAAAACCTCTGTATGTGTTTGATACACTAAGTGAAGTCTCAGAAATGCCAAATCTGAGCTCTAATCCCGCAGAGATTGTAATTGTAAATGCTGTTTTATCATAATATATATATATATATATATATATATATATATATATGCTTTGGCCCTCAAGGTCCACTTTCCTGCAGAGTTTAGTGCCAACCTTAATCAAACACACCTGAACAGTTAACAAGCTAACCAAGGTCTTCAGGATCAGAAGAAAGTTCTAGGCAGGTAAGTTTTTATCATATGTTTATCAATATATATATACTAATTATACATTGTCTATTATTGTCGTTATACGTTAATATACTCATATTTTGAGAGAAAAATAATGCCTTGTACGGATCCATTGCCCCCTCTAGTGG
This sequence comes from Tor tambroides, assembly GCA_021397915.2. NCBI lineage: Eukaryota > Metazoa > Chordata > Actinopteri > Cypriniformes > Cyprinidae > Tor > Tor tambroides. The sequence continues at coordinate 2,040 of JAFVLL020037413.1, read as the reverse complement.
ACAATATACAACAACACAGAGAAAGAGGCCAAACGCTGCACTTCAACTCATAACACACACTGTACAGAATCCTGCTTTTGAATAAGAACCGCTATATGCGTCATTGGGGAGCATTATGAAAATGTCACATAAGATTTAAGAGCCGGTGTGTGTGTAATGGACGATGTGATTGTGACACACAAGCATAAATGAACAGCCACACATTCATTATCCAAACATCCATAACGCACACAAAGAGGCGCATTATTCCCCTGAATTCTTCAGGAAAAACCCAGATCTGTCACAACTCAAACTAAACGGCCCCAGAACAGCCCACAGGCTCTGAACACAAGCCACAGACATTCTGCCATCTAAAGCCAGAATTATGAAGGAAATAATGTTAAATTCAAGCCCTGACCTCACCAGAAAAACGAAGGGGAAAAGAAGAAACACAGCACTACTGTCGTCTGATATTTAATAATAGTTCAATAAACAAAAAACTGGCCAGTTGGTAGCCTACATTTCTTGTCTGCTGATTATAGGCTAGTAGTTCCAAACAGAGGAGCGACAGAAACGTCTCTCAAACACAACTAAATGTTCTGATTTAGACACGCGCGCGCGTATGAAACATTTTCCTGTCGGTACACCATAATTTAATGCACAGCTCAAGAAGGAAAGAAAGAAATAAAGAAAGAAATCTTCTTCCAAATTAATTTTCACTTGCTCACACCAGGGGGCTCCGCTGTCAGCTGATGTTTACAACTGCCTACAATGTTCTGGTCAGTGGCATATCACTGATACACTATTATAATTTTTTTTGTTGTTGTTAATCTTTAAAAATTAGTGTTTAATATTTTCCATTTCCACTTCTAGAAGTGTTTTGTAAGTTGTGTAGGCTTCGTTATGTGTAGGCTATAATGTAGCCTACGTCAAGTTCACGGGTGAGGTATGTGGCACTGAATAAATACTTAGACTGAATTTATCAAAACGTATTAAAAAGGTGTAAACTTTTATTTAAAACGTATATTGTACCCAAACGTACAATATATATAAAAACATCGAATAAGCATTGAGCACATTTGATGCACACCAGTAGCCTAAGCTGATAACTCACAAATATCAACTTAGTAAAATAACCAGTTTTTCCCTTTTACATGCACATCAGTAACCTGACAACGCAAGTAAGCTGCATTTACATGACAGGTTAATTAAATTACATATTTCAGCAACAAAATCTCAAATTAACTGCCCCAAGAATGCCGTTCCTATAAAAAGCGTTAAAAAGCTTATTTTTCAAGCTAGACCAGCCACTGCACATATGCAGTCTTCAGCACGAGCACAGATATGACATATCTATAAGCGAGTTTCTCAGGTTTCTATGGGAACCGGAGCATGGCAGCTGCAGTGTCACAATGGGTGTTTCCCAAACGGAAGGCTGCATCCTACGAAGGCTGCATATCTCGGCTGCCACGTCATCAAACGTCGCTGAAGGCCATCTCAATCGGAAGGAGCCTTGGAAGGCAGCCTTCGTTTCGCGTCCTTCATTCAGCTGAAATTGAAGGAGATTTTCATGAAATGGAAATAAACTGATGAAAAACGAGTCAGTACTGAGCTTGTCTGAATTTATTATGAAATCTAAGACAAAAAAATAATGTTTTCGGACATCAAAGGATAGATGTTATCTTTTGTTTTGGTGTAAATTACTTAAGCCACAGGGAGATTGTAGATGGCGGTTTTTCATTGTATTGCATTAATAGAAAGCCAAATAATATAAAGATTTGTAATACAAAGGTTTTATTCAAAATTAAGTTTTATTAGTATTTCCGTGCAGTGACGGTGAGGGCGGGAACATATGTGACGTAGCCACGCGCACTTACTAGACCGTCTCATTCTAGCGTTTATATGCCGAGGAGAACTCTAGCCTACAAGACTCTGAAGGACTGAACTAGGAAGGACGCAATGAGTCAGTAGGCTTGTTTGAGATGAGCAAAATCTGCGCAGAACCGATCACCGGTGATCACCGCGAGGTGCATGCCGGTTAGAAAAGTGTCCGAGTTACGT
>JAFVLL020037412.1:0-11721 GCA_021397915.2 Tor tambroides | reverse complement strand
AAAATATATGAAAGTCTAATGTTTATCAGTACATTACAGAAAATAATGAACTTTATCACAATATGCTAATTTTTTGAGAAGGACCTGTATTGTGCAAAATTTGGCCAGATGTTTGATAAACAGTTTCAATTTTTTTAAATTTGCAAGTTTTAGATAAATATTCTGAAATATAAGTGGTAATTTCAGCAATTTTGAGCAAATCTAATTTGTGGTTATTAAATCATATTATGTATATATTGGCATTATATCAGCTCGACTTCCACTCCAACATTCAAAACAATCTGCTCCCCCAAGCAAAACATAAAAATTTACATTTGACTCATTTCATAATGCTCACAAACTGTATTTTAGAACACATACACAAAAAATGAATGTATACTGTATATACCAACACTCTTGAAACGGTGTTCAGCCGTCATACCCAAATATAACTCTAAAAGAGTCATAATCATGTAAAAAAAAAAAAAACAATATTGTTTGACATTACACAACTAAATTGTTTTATTAGATTTGGGCTGACTGCTCCGCCTCCATAGACACGGTCTGTTTGGGTGCTTTGGAGCCTGTCACCAAATTGTCTGCATTTCACTTTTCCATCACATATGCATTCCTGGACTTATGCAATTTGCATAAGTTCTCATTTTAAATGGAGTGAACTACTTCTTTATAGGCATTGGAAAATATCATTCAACTTCCAATATATGATGATAATGCTTAATTTGTAGTTTTTAATAACTTTTAATATCCGTGCTGTTACCTTAGAGACGTTAATTCCCATCCACGTCGAGTGAAGAGGTCATTGTTTATAGAAATTGCTTAAGCGGAAAGTGCTGTGTCAGCACTTCTTTTTCCCTACACAGCTCAGTGTGGGCACATGTATAATATGAAATTGTTTTAAAAACCATCGCCCACCATCGCTCCTCATGCTCATCATGTGCTGTGGAGTGGGAGAGATTCTTAAATACTTCTACACATGGTTTGTTTTGTTTTGTTTTCTCTTTGCCAGGTTTCTCTTGAGAAAATGTGCCTTTATTAATTCAAGGGTCATGCTGTTTAAAGGTCTCTAGGATTGTCCAATTTGATTTAACAAAGGTTGGACCCACTGGACATCATTAATGCCACAGTTCACAAATTGTTTTGAAATGTCAAATATAACGGCTTGAATAACAGGATTACAGTCAATTATTTCTGACAGAATTGCTTGTGTCTGATTAGTGAAGAATGAAAGTAATGTGTTTGCTTTAAATGTTTTCTTGTGCGTTTTTCAGATGCCTTCTAATATTATAAAACAGCTCTGTTAGGTTACTCCTGGTGTTTCTAGTGTCAGTGTGCCAATGCTGCATAATCATTACCTCACTTTCTTAAAACATTGTTTTAAAGTAAGCAATGAGGTACAATAGCCACTTGGGTCACTTCAGCAATGTTTAAAATATAACATGCCATTATTGATTTCTTACAGTGCTTACTAAATCCCCATTTTTTTTTAAATCTATTTATTTAATAAAAACAGTACAGATTTATAAAACCAGACATTTATGGGTTTTCAGACAGATTTTCGAAGTAACATTAATACCGCTCAAAAGTTTGGTCTTTTATGCTCACGAAGGCTGCATTTTATTTGAGCAAAAATACAATAAAATTGTGAAATATTGTTACAGCTTAAAATAATTGTTTTCTTTTTAATATATTTTACCAATTTATTGTTATATTTTATAACATACATACATACCACATTACATTTAGTTATATTTGAGCTAATTTATTCCTGTAATGGCAGCCATCTGTCTCCAGTCTTCAGTGCCACATGATCCTTCAGAAATCATTTTACAGTGCAAATTTGTTGCTTAAGAAACATTTCTTATTACTATTAACATTTGTGCTGCTTAATATTTTTGTGGAAACTATGATGCATTTTATCCAAGATTCTTTAAAGAATAGAAAGTTCAAAAGAACAGCATTTATTGGAAATATAAACCTACTGTTACATTATATGAGTCTTTAATAATTTAACATGTCCTTGCTTAAAAAATCTTACCGAACCTAAACTTTTGAATGGTAGAAATACCAATAAATAAATAAATAACTTACAAAATAATAAACATAATATTACTTTCGATGACATTTTTGGAAATGCGATGTCATTTAAACAACCAGTACTGTCACTCGATCATTTTATTGCATCCTTGCTGAATAAAAGTATTAGTTTTAAATTAACGGTAGTGCATATGTATGTATTAAAGAAGTAAACTCATTTATATGCATAAATGCACATGCACTACTGTTATGGTGACATGCACTCAAGAGCTTTTCAATTAAATTTTCACTTAAAGGTTACTTTTCCATTAATCTGTCCATTTAAATTAAGTTTGATAATGACAAAAGTCAAGCAGAATCAATCAAATATCTAATATCCAACACTGAAAAAAAATAAATAAATAGCAGATAACTGATGTGTTAATAATTATATATTGTGCAAACACTTTTCCAGGTTTAGAACCCCCTTTTTTGTAATGTTGTCCTCTCTCTAAGGAGGCTGCCATCTTAGTCCTCATTTGACCTTATTTTGCCTGTTGTTATGGAATGCACTTAAGACTTCCCCCTCAGCCCTGTTCCTGTAAAGTGTCGTGTTGGCACTGGTAAGGTCATCATGGCTGAAGCTGGCTCGCTGCCTGAGCTTTTGCCAGCACGGTGGATTTGGACTAAAGTGTGGTACTGTGGAGAAAAATTGCCCTTTACAAAAGGGAATAGTTTCTGAGCCAACTTCCAGGGATTTGGCAAAAACATGCACCAGATTTCTAGCCCTTTCAAAACCCCAAAGTATTAAACTTTGGCGCAAAACTCGCCCCGCACCGTTTGTCCTACAGATATGAACGATACCTCAAATTGTTCAGCTTGTTGAGGAGAAGTGTCCTATTATATTTGCAAATGATCAAATTTACACCTGGGAGATATCATAGAGACTTGCAGTTGTTATGAACTAAAACTAAACTTTAAAAATTGTTTTTGTCAATTGAAATAAAGAATAAAAAAATAAAATAAAAATACAATATGAATAATGGATAAAAAAAGACTAAAAAATTTGTGGCAACTAACTAAAAATAAGTTGAAGTACTAAAATTACTAAAACTAAGCTGAAAAAAAATAAGGCTACAGAAAATAGAAATATTACAAAAAATTAAATGAAATATAAAAATGACAGGCACAATTTACTGAAACTGCAAAATTAAACTGAAAAAATATAAATATTAATAAATACTACAATGGTATATAAATAATATGTTAATTTGACTTGGCCTAAAAAAACACCTAGCAACCCCTCAAAACACCCTAGCAACCGTTTAGCAATGCCTTGGTGACATAAATAATACAAATTTGGTACTTGCAATAGAAAAATTCACTTTTGGAGTGTCTAGTCAATATGTATCGTATTAACAATAATATTATTTTGTAAGCATGACAAGTCTGATTCGGAATGGCTGCATCTCTTTTTAAAGCACATAGGGAAGGAGAAAATGTTTTGTCTGTGCTTCCTTGATGACCTTTCCATACATTTCACCTCTTCATTGAGATGCGTCTAGGGAAAAGCAATCATCTTTAAATCATCTGTTGAAAACCTCCTCCACCTTGGTTTTTCTTTCCAGTCCACAAAGACATGGTAATAGCGTAATTTGGTGCGATGCCCGCCTGACTTGGTTTCCAACCAGCGTGTAAATCACAATATTTATTTATTATTTTTTCCTGGAGAATGTTGTACTTGGAGTTTATTAATCCTTGCTTGTTGCTTATCTTGGCCAGGTTCCTCGTCTTCTGAGAGGCATGTTGAAGTGACGGGCATGGCCGACTGCATGCCTTTCTTCGGGATAGGAGACCTGAGGGAGATTCTGCAGGCTATAAAGGTCCGGGATGCAAAAACCGTGGAGCAATGTAGACCTCTCAAAGTCTCAAACTACCTAGAGGTGAGAGATGCTCCTTGGGGCATACTTTTTAATGATCCATTTTTAATTTACCATCACAATATCAAAATATGAGCACATTTGGAGAGTTTAAAAGAACAGTTTACCCGAAAAGTACTTACCCTCAGGCCATCCGAGATGTAGATGAGTTTGTTTCTTCATCAAAACATATTAAGAGAAATTTAGCATTACATCACTTGCTCACCAATGGCAGAGAATGGGTGCCGTCAGAATGAGAGTTCAAACAGCTGATAAAAGCATCACAAGTAATCCACACGACTCCAGTCAATCAATTAACATCTTGTGAAGTGAAAAGCTGCATGTTTGTAAGAATCAAATTCATCAAGACATTTTTAACTTCACTTTTGCTTCTGGCTAAAATAGCAAATACAAAAGATCCTCTATCCATAATATTGCTTTCTCCAGTGAAAAAGTTGAATCAGGAGAGAAAAATCTTTAACAAGCAAAAACCATTTGAAACAGTTGTAAACAAACATGGATTTTGATGGGGATGGACTTTTTCACTGGTGGAAACGTTATAATGGATTATAGACTTGTATTTTGGCCGGAAGCAACGGCTTAAAGTTAAAACGCCAAATCAGACATCAATTAATTGATGGACTGGGGTCATGTGGCTTACTTGTGGATTATTGTGATGTTTTTATCAACTCTCTGGACTCTCATTCTGACAGCACCCATTCACTGCAGAGGAAGGCCTGAGGGTGAGCAAATTTTCATTTTGGGTGAGCTATTTCTTTAGTAATGTTAGACATGAGTCAGTACTTTTTAGCTGCCTTTTTGCTTTAAAAACTCTCTTTCCCCCACTTTTTCTTTTAGAGTGAAGCTGTGAGACTAGCTAGACAGTTACCTCTGACCCTGTCCAGAGCTGATGTTACAAACACGCTTTGCCGAATGAAACAGGAACTTGAAGAGGAGAGTCAGGTCTGCATTCACGGACGACCATTTTTTCACGATCTGGTTACTGTTCCTGAAACTGAGCAGGAATCTTTGCAAACCATGTCTAATTCTTGCTAAGGACTTCAAGGACTTTGTTATAAGACCAAATTGTCTCACTAACATTTATTGTACCATATAGTTGTATGAAAGTTGTCATTTGGAATAAAAAATGTTTGTCTAGTTGAATTACGGTTTGCATTCATGATTTGAGGTATAAATACTTCAATGTTGATAGTGATAAATAAATATAAATACTTCAATACTGATGTTATGATAGTGATGTGTGTGCAAGATCTATGCACACACATCACTATCATAACATCATATACAAATAACATAGCTGTAATTATAATGCATTTAATAGCTGCTTCAGTCCAGATCTGACAGTGATGGGTCATGAGTAATGTTATTTTGACGAACGATTTTATGAGAGCAAAGGTAAACATTTTTGAATATCAATTATGACACATTGGGATTTTGAAACCACATTTCAGTGATGTTAATGAAAGAATTGAACTTTTCTGTCTTAATTTATTGTGGGAAAATTGTTTTGGCATTACTGGTAATGAAGGAAAGGGCAAGTGCTCAACTTTAAAAGTTTGCCTTGTTGACTTCTGATTCGAAAAGAAAACAAGCCAGAACTACTGACCCCACAGCAGATGCCAGTGAACCACAAAATTGAATGCAGTGTGGTTGTAAATTCACTCTCCCCCAAAAATCAGCACCTTAAATGCTGATCATGAAAGTCGGCGCTAGGGGCCCGTAAAGCCAAAAGGGATGTGCTCTGGGGTTTGCCGAAAAGTGTGCAGTCACAGTCAGGGACCTCCAATTACCAGCTGAAAATAAGGCTCAGATGCTGTGAAGTTTTAACAGTTGCTCCCCTGTAGCCATATGGTTTGTGGTTTTTCAGTGTTTGATCAGTTCCACGAGCTGCATTTTAACCTCAGGAGACCCAGTAATTCATTTTCGTCCTCTATACAGGACATGAGTCCACAATTTTGAGTCTCAATTTCTATTTTTTAGGAAATTAATACATTTATTCGGCAGGGCATTGATCAAAAGTGACAGTAAAGAGTTAAACAATATTACAAAAGATTTCTATTTTAAATAAATGCTGTTCATTTCAACTTTCTATTCAAACGTTATCATGGTTTCCACAAAAATATTAAGCAGCAGAACTGTTTTCAACATGGATAATAATATGTAATGTTTCTTGAGCACCAGATCAGCAAATTATAATGGTTTCTGAATGATCATGTGACACCGAGGACTGGCATAATGCTGCTGAAAATTCAGCTTTTCCATCACAGGAATAAATTACATCTTAAAATAATAACATAGAAAGCAGTTATTTAATTAGAATATTTTTCATTGTATTTTTGTGTATGATGCAGCCATATTGAACATTGGAAATTTACATGCAGCCTTGGAGAACATGAGAAACTTTTTTTCAAAAACATTAAACAATCTTTTAATAAAAATGAACGGTAGTGTTTCTAAAAAAGAAAGCATCTAAAGAATATTTAGGAGATGAACTGGTGCTTTCATGCTTTAAAAAATGATAAAAAAGCACCATGAAGTTTTGTTAGGAACAGCCTAAAACATTTGGTAATTATTCACTGAAATGTCTGATGAATCTTTTTTTTTTTTTTTTTTTTTTTGAGTCAACTCTTTTCAAATGAATGATCCATTTGATTCAGTCTGATTGATTGTCTCACTAATCAGATTGATCTGGTTCTCCAGTCCAACTCACTGTGGTTGCAGCAGTTATCACAAAGCCATCATGTTCATTCAGAATATCCCAACTGATGCTTGCAGTCCCTTTGGTGTCCACAGTGTCATATTTATTGTATTGGTTTCAGAGTGATTCTCGTCCAGCATTAATGGTGGCGCCAAGTGGTTGGTTTTAGAAGCAAGGAAATGTAAGATGTAATTAACGGAGCTATTGAGTTCAGCCTCTAATGCCGAGCTAAATTACTCTTATGCGTGTCCTCATGCGGCCATAATTTTGCCAATCAGCTGCTGTAATTACCTTGCACTGCTTAACTCAGGGACTCAAGAAACATGTGCTCTGTGTTAAATATCACTGCTGTGAAAACATGTTAGTCTTTTAATGTCATTTAAGCTCTTAAAAGCGTTTTGAAACAGGTCTCTGGTGTCTTAAGGTTAAACTGGGCCCAAAACATCTGGGATTTTATTTTTCATTCAAACCTAGAAATAGAAACAGTTTTAGAATTTTATTAAATAATAATAATAATAACATATAAAAGCATGTTTTTATTTATATTTTTATTTTTTTGAATGAGAATATGGAGCTCATACTGGAGAAGGAAAAAATACCTCAGTTTTATTCAGAGGTCCAAACTGAGCAAACATGCAGTTTGGTGCAGTTATTATCTTTATAGCAAATTATCAACATGAAATGCATATAAATATCAGTTGCCACTCTATATCTCTCAATAATATTACTTACTAAGATGATATTTAAATTAGCTTAGATTTATGAGTATTGTAACTTTTATTTTTTTATGGTTCAGAGTTAACATTCCTCTAAAGCCTGATAAATCATAACTGATAATCACATTTTAACATGATTTTTTTTATAAAAAGTGAATGATGTATAGATACTCAAGTTGCTTCAGTTCAGTAAGTTTTCACAATGAAATATTACTAATATAGTAGTTACTCTTATGTTTACTTTATAAAAATCAGTAAGGATTTCACAGCAAACAGAACTGTGTTCTATGACCTGCAGTTGGATGTTTTTGTAATTATAAAAATGCATGAATTATCAGATATAAGGCATGTAGTAGATTGTGTACAACAGGTTTTTTCCAGGTGTTTTGATCATGATGACAATTTAGAGTTCAAATATGAGATTGTAGACTTACGGTATATTGAAGATTTTCTGCTAATTTGTATTGTTATTATTATTTTCCAGGTATTATAGGCCTCTTTGTAATTGACCAATACATATTGAGTCAGCACAAGATTATGAGCATGATGTTATTTTTTGTGGCCTACACATTGTCTTAGCAAATTTTGCTCAGTCATTCACTACGCCATGTTTCCGTTTGCTAAATTAAAACAGGTGAGTGTGGTGCTGGGTTCCTTTCTCTGGCCTTTCTCAATCCTCATCACTGAACTAAAAATAGCTCGGAGTAGATGCACGTAGCATGTGTCATTTCATTTTGGACCTGATTAACGTGCAAAGTTACTGTATGCAAAGCCAGAGAGGGGCGCAAGCGGGTAGCACTGGGCAATGAACACCATCAAAATAACCCATGTTATCCGGCAGGCTCGATTTTTCACACCAGAGTGCAGTATGCAAACCTGTTACTTTTTTAACTGAGTGTTCACATGCTCTAGATATGATCCTCAGTTAATCACGGCTAATCAGACTGATATTCATATTCAAAGTGATTCGATCTGCTGTCCTGGCTGTTTCGAGAGAGCAGGCACACATATTCCCAGCTTTAATGGAAGTCTCAAACAAGGGTCAGTGAGAAATGAGGCCCCTGAGTGCTGCCTCACCTCTCCCCTGCTTTTAGAATTTCCACCCTGCGGCTATGCGAGAGCGAGTGCTTTAGTTGCAGCACAAGGCCGTGAAAACTAAAACGTGTGCTGTGGTTTGACCTTTCCCTATGTTAAATACAATATTATCATAAGACGTGCTATCGAGTTGCAGTGCCATTGTATGATCAGATTCACTGCCACGTGGGCCCTGCGCTTAGGTTCAGCACATGTGAGCTCATTAGAGTCAGTATAAATGTGGTGTAACATGCCAACTGGTATATACAAAACATTTTATTTTATTTTACATTATTATTTTAGTCTTTTTATAAGCGTCCATGCAGGGCAATTATGCTTTTTGTCAAATATTGGGGAAAGAATAACATTTTATTGGATTTTGAGGCTCCTGGGCGCAGTGAAATCTGCACCAGCCCAGCTTTATCATTAAGCCATTAACTTAACATAGAAATGCAAGCCAACAAAATTTGGAGCCTGGAAAAAAGGCTAAATATTTCTGATAAAGCAAATGTCTTGGAGACTGTAGCACCGTAATACAACGTCAAATTAGCTAGAAAATTTAAGTGGGCATTAGCCATAAGTGAATATTTAAATACATGCTTATTTCTCAATAGAGATCATAAATTGAAAGAACAGATGCAAATTTTAGTGTTACTCATTAAAATATTGAATTAACTACATTTTATGCATATAAAGCAAATAATTGCAATTGAATATCTATCCATCTATCTATCTATGGCTATACTGTACATACATACATACATATAGCTATATATACTCGATTAATTATGTTATTAAATCAATAATAACAAATAAATAAGTATAGCTATAATTTAATATTTATTTGTATTAAGTAACTTATATCTACATTCAACTTAAAAATTGTATATTATTTTTATAACAGGGGGTCAACACAGCGCTTATTTTATTACAGCGCTCGCTCAAAGTTTCATTTATTACATCGACAAACACCAAGTACGGTCATTTTTTTTTATCACATCCCTTTACAACGTCTTCAAGAAAGTTGTAACGTTACACAAGAACCGAACCACACAAACGAGTACGTGCATACGTATACATATGCGTGAGGACGTAACCGCAACGTTTTCGCGCTCGCCCTCGGCTTCAGTCGTTACGTCGACAAACGTTCATTTTTATCACAAGAAACATTTTTCCCCGTGCAACGTCTTCTGTAAAGTTGTGCAAAAGAACCACACAAAGAAGTGAGCACATATAACGTTACGTGTAAACCGCAACAAATTTGCGCGCTAGGTCTCCTTTGATTTGTTACATCGATAAACTCGAAGTACTGTCATTTTTACCACGTTTTTATAAATTTGTACATCACAAGTAATGTTCTTCCCCTCTTACAAAGTCTTCAAGAAAGCTGACAGTTTAGGCAGGTGCGTTAAAAGACTAATTCGCACACCAGACACTTTGGGCTGTAGTAGCTAACCTCAGCATCTGGAGCTGCTCTCATTATGATAGACTCTGACTGGAGACAGCTTGAATTGCTTCAGTGGTAGGGAAATCCCATTTGTGTGTGTGTTTTTTAAAATATATACTTAATCTCACTATATCAATGTTTTAAACTGACAGTCATAATTTTTTTTCAGAGCTTTTAACTGTTCGTTCAGACACCATTTTTATCCTTTCAACCAAATGTTTTTCATTCAACCAAAGTACAAATCAGCAAAACGTGCTGTAAATTCATAACATATACAATTAGCCATCAAATGGCATTCATTAATTAAAGAGTGAGCAGCTGGCACTGGTAGAAGGAGAGTACTGTAGGAGGGTCTGGCATGAGATGGACTGCACATTGTGGTCAGAAAGCGTGCCAAATGCCATTCCAGTGCCTCTGCAACAGGGGTCGAAGGTTAAGAAACATTGTGGCTCAGAAGACAGATGTCCATGAGGCCTGGGCAGATATTATCACTCTGCTTGAGAGCTGAAATCACCATTTGTTTAGCCATTTTTATAGGAAACGTAGCTCTACATGGAGTAATAATGACCCATTTTACTGTATTCTTAACTAGTACCAAGTGTGTCACCATATGGTGATCTCAATAGGTGATCCACTCTTTTAAATGTGCAGTCTTGCTGCTACTGCCTTACATTGGTGGATTGCATAATGTCTACCTTAATGCTCACGCTATGAGGCTCATGGTACTTGGCAGCATCCACTTTATAATGACCGACTGTGGTTTTCATGTTTTCCTTAGGGACTTAGATTTAAGCGTTAGATTTACTTTGTGTGGGAATGGGGGTTACCTTTGCTTATTCACTATCTGAACTGAATGTTCTTGGAGTTATCAACAGTTTAAATCATAGTCTGTTATGTGTCTTACAGATCTATCTGTCAAAAAGGTTGTGAAGAATCCACAAGAACAAGGTGACACTGACATGAAACTGATAGAAATCAGATGGAATGGATAGATAGACAAAGGATATAGTTCTGAAATTACAGACAATTTTTTGTTATATGAACAATATTTCATTGACATGTATAATGACACTAATAGGTAGAAATTAGATGGACATAGACAGATAGATAGATAGATAAATAGATCTAGGAGATTCTTGTATAAGAAATTACAGACAATTTTTCAACAGCCAATTTATTTTATTTGAATAACTGTTGATACAACCATTATTGCCTTGATTGCAAAACAAAGCAAAACTGCTTCTCCATATGACAAGACACCTCAGATTCCTGCATATCCAGCTGTCTGACAGGCGTTGTGATGACACAGGAGGGGACATGTTTCCATTTTTCCAAATGATCCAGACATCTCGCAGCCTCCTCAGAGGAGCATCTATCCTCCATCACTGTCAGTCATTGGTCTCCTGGGGGCATATGGTTTACTGCCACAGACCTTTTCCACTTCAGTCATTAGGGTGCCTTGTAAATGAACTTAGACTTATGGACAAAACTTGCTGAATGACTCATTCCAGCCCAAATGTGATCTTGAGTTACACATTGCTAAAACAGGACACATTCCCGTCCTCGACGTCCGGAAGCTTTACGATGTAATTAATCAAATGTTGATTCCACAAGGGTCAATAGAGTTTCGGGAGAGACGGATGTCGATTTCTCAGCTAAGTGAAAAAACAAGTGGTGTTGAAGGCAGTGTGGATGCGCTGGATAAATCCATCAGGGGCGCTGACAACCAGCCATCAGTGGCTGCACATCTGCGCCCATCTGCCCGAGGCTCATGTCTTTTATTGCTTTTCATTGCTTTCTTCAGATGAGAGCACAAGTTCAGTGCAACTGAAT